>JAULKQ010000754.1:2005-17929 GCA_032356285.1 Smithsoniella earleae
GCACGCCCAGCGCGTCGTTCGATCCCACAACGCCTTCTGCGCCTCCCAATGGTTCGCGGATCAGGGGTTCGCCGTCGTCGTCGCCGACGGACGCGGCACCCCCGGTCGCGGCAGCGGCTACGAACGGGCGGTGTTCCACGACCTCGCCCACGGGGTGCTCGACGACCAGGCGTCCGCGCTCGTCCATCGTGCCCTCCAGTTCGACGCCAACGAGGCTCTGGATCAGTCGCCCGGCGCCCTCACCGGCAGCATGCGCGCAGAGATGCTTCTCGCATCTTCTAGTGCGCTTCGCCCGTTAACCGTGGCGCTACGCGGCTGGGTCTTCGCGTTCAGAGCCAGAGAACGTTCTAGAACTTTCTGACATGCATACGTGCGACGCAGGGGGCGCAACCACAGCGAAGGGTGACTCGTGCGAGCTCATAGTGGTGGCCTCCATGATCGATAAGGCGCCGAACCTCGGCGGCCTGGCCAGGACTTGCGAAATCCTGAGCGCAAAGCACCTCGTTGTGTCGGACATGAGCGTTACGAAAGACCGCGGCTTTCTGGCGCTCAGCATGCATGCAGAACGGTGGCTGTCGATTAAAGCGGTTCCTCCCAGCCAGCTGCCGGAGTGGCTTGAGGTGCGACAGTATTAAATCACTTGTTCGTCGCATAAATATCATTAGTACTCGCATTCCCCGTTTTAGGCGGCATGTTTACGTAACCGTCCATCTCCAGGTCGCTGAGCAGCAGGGGTACCACATCGTCGGCGTCGAGCAGACCTCGGACAGTGTCGATCTCCCGAGGTTCAAGTTCGACCGTCGCACGGTGCTGGTACTGGGCCGAGAGCAAGACGGCATCCCGGGCCATCTGCTGCGCCGCGTGCATGCATGCCTCGAAATCCCGCAGTTCGGAACGCTGAGGTCGCTGAACGTCCACGTGTCCGCCGCCATCGCCGTGTACGAGTTCACCAAGCAGCACCTCTGTCCAGGCTAGCCTGGCACCAATCCACATATCGGGGTTGAAGACGCCGAAGTTCGCCCGCGTTGAGCTGCGATGTCTGGGCATTCGACCGACGGGGCACTTTGGTTCCGGGTCCGGGGCTATTCGACGCACGTCTGCGTGCTGTGCTGGAATTTGGCGTAGTCAAAGTGTCGGGGAGGTCGTTGCTTGTATCGTATTATAGATGGGCGATAAGAGTGTTGTGATTTGAGTCTGCTTGCACATTTTGGAAACCGTACTGTGAGTGTTTTGGTGTAAAAGGGGGTGCGTCGTAATGGCCAGATAAAATAATCGTCATTGAACGTTGAACGCCGACTGCGTCGCCCCAAGCGATTCAGGCACAAAACCGAACTCAGGATGAACATAATTTGGGTTATTTAACATTCAACCTCAAACATAACCGCTATTGCACGTGCGACGACTTGGGAATTGTCAATGGATTGAATGGCCCAACGGGATTCCAGCCGAACCCCAGTCGTGCTTTGTGTGAAATCAACAGGGGCGCGGGCACTAGTTCATTCACACCTGCTTTTTTCGATGAAGAATCTTCGATCATTCAGCTATTTATGGTCCCGAAATTATAGCATTTGAGGCGTCATTGTTGAGTGAGGGCGTCCAGGGAGCCCCTGTTGGAGAGGAACACTGCGTGTGGATGCACTGAGAGCACCTGATGCTGGACCTGGTGGTGTCGAAGTAACTGCTCACTGAGCTGGTGAGGCTACAGATGGCTGCTTGTAGCGGGGCAGCAGAAGCCATAGAATGATGTCGGCATGCTGTACTTAATCCATGTTTCGCTATCAGATGTCATTCTCTCCATCGAATGGTGGTAAATTGACGTCAATGGCGGAGTAGCTTCATAAAATCGCATTTTTGAAGTGAATGTTTGAAATCAGGTGGCTTGCATGTCAAGTCACTTTGGGATCACAATACAAACTGAGGAGTCAGGCTCTGCGTGCATGGAACAGTCCTGGTGTCGTGAAGTTACGACACAGGGATGAGTACAAGCCAGATCTCTGTTTCACGGGTGTCTCGAATAATCAATTATTGGAGAAGCGGGCAGTGAATGGTCGTAATAGATGGCTGCCAAGTAGCTCTTACAATGTTACATTCTCGGTCACTCGACCTCGTGTGGCACTGGATAATACCAATCCAAGCGCACAATCCCTTTCATGGCCAAATAGAGTGAACAGAGCAAACAGAAACGTTGACATGCTGTTACATTGCCATGAGTCGCAATGTTGAAAGATACTCTGAGGTAGTAGTCGAGTGTTCAACTGAATCTAGCTGAGAAGACAATATCCTCAAGTGTGCGAAGCCGATATTCGAAACAGCAGGGAAGTTTCACAAGTCACTCGCACACGGTTCTGGTGTGCATCTGACTGGACAAGCGTACTCAACTTTAGCACACACTGTTGCGGAACGATCCGAGGCGTTATTGAGTGCCTGATGATGAAGCCCTCTGCGGAAGCTTTACGTGTGATACGCTGTCAATTTGAGAAAGACTTCAAACCAAGAGAGATGCCACTTTTGAATACAAGTTCCGGAAAGAGTGAGACAAGGAGTTCGGGGAAAGCTCAGATGTCATGAAGACAGGCCTGCTGTGGAAGCTTGGGTACTTAGCCAAGCTAGCCACTGTACGGCCTTCTCTATTCCCACTGTTATATCCCTGCAAAAGCTGTTCGGCGATTTATAATTGAAATTCGTAGTTTTTGTGATGTCACAGGTCGTATGAGGACGATTGTGATGACCTCGGAGCATCGCATTTGCGGAAAGCACAGATTTCGAAAAGCGACGTAGCAGTGCCAGCATGCGAAAAGGGAGTCAGCTTATACTCGAACCCGGCGTTGTCTCAGTCTACGTTGGGGAACCACGAATTGTGCGTTGAACAGCCAGGGGAAGGTGCCCTTTGATTGAGTCCCAACGCAGTTGTCTTATTAGGGCTTGTCAGAATTCTTCCTGTAAATATGCGATCTTGACAAGACTCTGGAAATCCTGCACAATGTCCATACAAGTACGCGATACGTCCCCTCCGTGCGCGTGTCGTGATGGTTCCTCACGGGCATCCTCGCGCAAGGCTTGTGCTGCGCTCTATGCTTGCGTCCGTCTAGAATTGAAAGGCGCGCATGTGGTTCTCGATTTGTCTCCAGCCTAGAAAAGTGCAGAATGGATTCGCTGAGTGAATGTCATGATCATTCAAAATTTGAATCACCCGGTTTCCTGGCTACCGGAAACCCAAAGAGCAGCAAACAATCAACGACTGAGTTAAACATGGGTACCAGGATACTTAAAGTAGATGTTTAGTACCTGAACACATTATTGCCAGGGGACTTCTCACGGAATCCTGCCGCCATGGAGCTGACTGGGAACTTTGCAATGGACCAGACAGCCCCTATCTTCAACTAGTAGGGATTTCTATGTCTCAACAAATCTGTTCGGTAAAGTCTGTAGAAATGCGGAAGTTGAGGCGCGCGCTCCTTTTTGTGGCCTGACACTTTGTACTCGATGGGTCGAGTCAGATGCTTTTTAAATGGCTCAACCTCTGTAGAGATACGTGAGTATATAACCTTGGGTGTGTTTCGCTCAAACACCCTGCGGGTGTAATTATCGAGCTCTGATGACTGCCAATGATACACTTCCTGGAAAAGCGTTGAAATACCGGAAACGCGCTGACAAGTACTACACATGTAATCCGTGCCGACAACCTCACGCGACCCTCGAATTTCTTTAGACAATCGTTCAAGGAGGTGATGATGAACACTCGCTGAAATTTGTGCGGTGTATCCACGAACCAGAAATTGGCACAAAAGTTCCATCGGCGCTCCGCAACATATTCGCGGGCTTGCACTTGCGCATCCCATAGCGCCGTCACTCCCGTAGCTAACCAGAAGAAGCAAAGCTTAAACAGCAAATGCTGGCTGCCTCCAGCTACCTTGCACCCTGTTGCGCCCTTTCCTGTGTTTTCTTGGTTTCGTGCATAAATGCATGGTGAACGCATGAACTCGATGGCTGATGTTTGTCCCCTTGAATATTTCGTTACATAAGCCAGTCTATGGAATACCTTGGCTTGAGTTAGCTTGCTCCTTCTCAAGAAGTGCTGTGGCCCTGTCTACCTATGAAAAAGATGGTGTCTCCTTGGATCCCGATTCGGCGTTGCAACGCGTTGCTAGGTACGCAAGGACTAGCGCAACACAAACTTACTTAAAGAATCAGCAGATCATCGACACATTAGGGAACGTGGGGAAGATAAATGCAGACCCAGGATGGGGTACGGCACAGCTTGGTAGGGTACTTTCTGGCTTGAAAGCATGAAACGCCAGTTGCGTAAAGCTCTTAGACAGCTTGAGTTTAAGAATTTACGTTCAAACAACTCACAACATCTCCGTTTGCACGATGTCATCAAGGACAGTGAATGCAGGGAGTCACTTCTAGAATACCACACTGACAGTCTCCAGGTAGGGGAACAGATGCTCATATGTTCACAACTTACAAGCCTGTCTAAAATTTTATGGAGTAGTGCCAGATAACATCTGTCACATAAGTTATTATCGCAAGAGATATGGGCATGCATGGATGGTGCTGAAGGTCTGCAGTCACATAACAGATGAACGTGAACATCTTGAGGGGTTATGATCGATATCTGGTATAATAAATCAGCTTTACTTTGTATACCATACTAGTTAAAGTGTTGCAGCTTCTCCTGATCTGCAATATGGGTTTGGTAATTCAACGTTGCAATTGATAAGCTATACTTATTCATCTTTTGATTTCAATGCAGGTGTTTAAGTCAACAGAGGAGTGAGTGAAGTAATGAACTCAACTGCAGCAACAAGACTGAACAGCGTTGTCACACACAAGTGGTATTCAGATTCACATACTCCTTCAATGAGCTAGTTCCAAGAGTCAGTCAAGTTAATCTAGCCAGTTCAGGTGATGCGTAGAACATTACTTTGCTGATGGACTAAGTGTAGGTTTATGAACCAGTTTGTGAAGAAAAATGCGTGGGTAAGCTGGCACAGCCAATGAATACATAGTAACAATGCTCACACTGTAATCAAAGCTAAAATGGAAACAACAATGAAGATGAAAATGAGAGCTGACACACAATGATGGGTTCCTGTCCGTGCACAGGTTTCAAGGCCAGAAAGACCTTATGACAGGTAATTGGTTCACACAATTAGAGATTTGTTGCAACCAAGCACTCCATGCAGTACAGTGCAAACTTTTGGAATGGCATTGGCATGAGCTTAATCAAAAGCTCTCACATGTCAAGAGTCGACTAGATTGTACAAGCTGCAGTGCATTTTGCCTACAAAGTACGAGCATGTATACTGTGGTTTGAGTGAATTGGAGCAGAATAGCAATGTACTGTGCTGTGGATTCAAGCTAGCTGATTGTAACCCACGTCCAGAACTATACCTGACTCCCCTGCACAGGCATAGCAGCAATGAATTAAGATTCTTGCATCTGGGATGCACCTGTGCTCCAACTATCTAAATGGCTAGTTGAACTCTGCACTGATGAATTCACATGTGAAGCAATTTCAGCACATGTGAGTTACGAAGAGCTAAACTGCTAAAAGCGCACCAAATAGAGCCTCAAATTAAAAGGAAGTAGCTAAGCTTGAAGCTTGTTCGGCTCTCAGCCAAGAATAGTCCGAGTTTATAGTTCATTTAACGGCATCGGAAGCCTGATACACGCTCGGTTGGACGGTGTCATCACCTTCTTCGCTCCTTGGTGTCATCCGTACCATCAAAGCAATGCCCGACAAGCGTAGCTGTGGGAAATGTGTGTGATACCCGTTACGTTTGCTCAATTATGGCGGAGTGTGGAGGAAGCGGCTAGCATTTGCTGACCTCGTGCGTTCCCAAAGCCTTTAACTGATGCCTTAGATCATTGGGAAGAATTATTCGCTCTGCAATAGCAGTATTCGGTGCGCGGGACTTAATGCAGTGGTGTTGTTGAGAATGTTGTTGAGAAGGTATGGCTGTTCTCGAGGCAAAAGTCGTTGTTCGGTGCAGAAAGAAGTGGAAAACGCTCCCTTAACAAGCTATTGTGTTAACATTGGCTGCGCTGATAAGAGTAAGCTTACCGTTCTCGGCGGACGGCGGTGTCCGGCATCGGAGATTTGTTCGTTAACCCTCGACGGAAGCTGAGATGCGGCAGCATGCGGGTCGATTGTCCTTGCGGCTCCACTTTCCGGTTCTCGGGAACGTTATCTGAAACCTTCCGGAGCAGAAGTGACTTGAGGCTATCATGACAACTTTTCATATATCATGCGCTGACCATGATTGTAAAAGCAGGCAAGAAAGGGGCTCTGCGCCTGATGTTTTTTAGTAGAGCCATCATAACAGCGGGGTTATGATGAGTCGGGTTACCCCCGTGTTCACGTGGATGAGCTAGAACCAGAAACAATGAACTACTGTATCGCTAGCATCAGTGAGGAGAAAGTGGAATCGGTGAACATTTTGATTCAAGTCCTTCCACGCACAACGTGAATTGAAGAGCTATCTTGCGTTTCATTATCGCAAAATTTTTCATATAGTTAGTAAATATAACGAAACTTGAGTGTATGCAAGATTGAAAGCTTATCCAGGTAGCGAGGTGGGAAATGTACCCTGTAGAAGCTTAACTTTCCGTACAAAGACATTGCATCTGCCTCTCAGCACTACGCTGTATTCATGAATCGAAGCCGTCAAATTAACACTTTGTTTTACCTTATCTCGCGGGCAGTGCTCATGCTGGGTACCGATTAGCCTCAAATTGAATTGAAACTGTTCTCCAGGTAACCCCGCACCAGATGTTTAGATAGACCTGTAGAAATAAAGCGGGATGTTTTGAGATCTGCCTGGTTGCCACAAATATTACATGTTGTCGACTCGAAAATCAGCCTTTTGTGCAGATTTTAGCTCAACAGCTTAGCGGAGCTGCCAAAGATAGCGGAACTGTGCTTTGAAATGGATAGTCATGATACCGTTGTAGAGTGAGGCGTGAGAGTTCGAGACACTATCGTCTCGCCTAGGGAATGCAATCATAACTCGGTGCATCGGCTGGCTCCCGAGATATTTCACGGGAGGAACCCCCGGGGGGTGGGGGGGAGCAGGTTACCCATTAACTAATGACTCGGACACAACACCACTCGTTATGAACAGCAAAAAAGCAAGTGTCGTAGACGATGACAACAATAGTCAGACCCAGAGGTAGAAAGCGCCCAGTCTCCAAACATTTGGGACATATCTGAAAGAACAACTTGACTACGTGGTGAGGAGCAACACCTGTTTGGTGCTGTCGCGGCTGATCTTCGAGTGGCGTAGTTCTAGCACAGGCACGTTCAATACGGAAGCTTACCGATCGATATTTTCATTGTTCGTCAAGAAAAGGTAGTTCTGCTCCCTCTAGGGCCCCTGGAGCTCTGTAACACACCGAGAAGCCCTTCCGGGACACAGCTCGCACTCGAGCGACGGCCGCTGCCAGTTGTGAAAACTGTGTAGACACAATCTCGCTGTGAATAAATAGCGAATCCCTGACCCTTCTATTTCTGCCTGTTAGCCTTGGGTTAAGGACTGCGAGGCTAGGCTCATGTGCGCAGAATGAATCTCTCCTTGTGCTACACCCTCGTGTGGGAACGTATGCGCGGAGTAGCAACATGTGGGTCTGTACTAAGCTTCAAACGGTGGTATTTCATACGAGCACTTGCGCAAAGCTCGGCGACAATTATGTCTCCTAGTTAACAATTTGACCCCCAACGTGTTACACCAACAGGCGTATAAGCCGATCGTCAGGTCAAAACCTTGTATGGGTTGCGGTATGTTGATGCACAAAGTGAACATGCGTATCCCGGTAGCACGCGGATGGGTGCAGCTACTTAGAACATGAGAAGAGGTTTGCTGCGTGACCCTTATAGGGACTGAATCCCTTATCACTGTGCTATATGACATTTTCAATGTGAACTGTTTCTAGAAGGAACAACAATGGATTTAGAGCGATATGATCTGCTAGGGAGTAAAACATGGAGGGGGAGTAGAGAACTGTGCCCATGTGAGAGATCACCAGGCAGTGAGGATTGATGCGACGCAATTTTTGAGCTGGACGACATGCAGACACGTGTGTATTTGGACGCTTTCCACCGTGGTGCACCGGGGCTCAGCAGGGTCTCGTTTGTTATAGTTTATAGCTGATTCCGAGTGCCCATCACTTGCTCGAATGTTTAGAAACTGATACATTTGGAAGCCATCGGTTGTACGTTTTCAATAGTAACGTATGACGATCGGCAGTAGTGCAAACCTGCGACAAAATTCTGTTTGATTGCCATGCCTTCAGAACCCCGCGGGGCCCTGTGGGTTCACGCCTTGTGAGAGAAGACATACGAAACAGATGTGCCGATTCAACATATAGATGGACATATTTGTGAACGTGGAAGTGCTACACATATGACAACATATTTCAGCCGAACCATTACGTGCCAGGCTAGAGTATGCTGTTCTGCATACATTAAGGATATTGATTCCCTGTGTACAATGTCGGCAACAATTTCCCAGACAACGCCTTGGTGAGAACTCACGGCATGGTTCAATAACGTCACAGCGCCTTAGAAAGTACAGGTGGCTTAGTACCAAGGTTGGCATTGCATTAAATCTTGCCAACAAAAGGGAAATTGACGATGATGAATACAGTAACGGAACTAACGACTGCTGGGATAAAAATAAGTTACTGGAGGCAGGTTGAGGGCCTGCGTGACTCATGCTCTGAAATGTCGCATGCATATCTTGCGAAGATCGAATTGCAAATGCATAAAATGCAGGACCTTGGCAACTACGGACGTATCCTGTTACCACTGTATGCACATTGGAGATGTAGGTGATGTATACAACTTGACAGCGGACAGGTCTTCTGCTAGTTGAAGAAGAGAAGGGAATGCTTAGTATCGCACGCTTGCCATTGGATTATTGACAATGTATTCAGTCTTAGTAAGTTGTAAGTGCGCGATAAATTCTTGGACATGCAATTGTTTTCACACTCCGCCAAACTGAGCGAGAAAATAACTCATGCAAAGCTACGAACGAAAGTGCTCTGCGCATGTCGCGTGATGGAGTTAATCCGAATGTGCGGAAAAACTGTCATAGGACGATCAGAATCTCAAGTCCCTTCGACAGCAAGTTGACAAGCAATGACGATGTGGGTTGTTCTCATTTGTCATTCAAACAAGATAAATGCTGCTGGAAGAGGTGAAGCTTGGGATGTCAACTCCGTTTTAACTCTCGCTCATCCCTTGCTGACTGGATGAAGTCAGAACCTTCGTCTTCTGTAGAAGAGTGGACGTGTAAGGAACAAGAGCGAACATAGTAGAGAGCTAGGTACAGCCCCAGATGCTGGTCCTGTGCCGGACATTTAAAGTAAACATAAAAAGTTTTAAACTCATGTTCGCATGTGGAACTTCGTGACTTGATGGGTGTAGCATAGTGTCTTGCATGCCGTACATTTGGAAGCGTCAGCGAAAACGAAACACTCTGAAATCGAAACAATGTACTTTCTTTCCGAGGTGCATAGTTGGGAACTACACATTGACATCAAAAAGTTAATAAATGCCCGCTATTCGTCATCGTTTTCTTGACAAAGATTTTGTGGCAAGAAACAACACTTGGAGCGAGGAGCGAATGAGGAAGAGTGGAGTCGGATTGTTCATTTAATTCAATTGAGCACAACTTTCACATCACTTCCCCGGACAGCCATCAAGCTTCTGGACGGTGCAGCTAACGGCAGAAGGCGATGAGGGAGAATTACACTTCTATGCTGCTTGTGTTGGTGGCATACCTATCGCGCCACTCGAAAAAAACCAATTTAATAGAATTGTACAGCTACAAATAAAATGAAGGCGAGCAATGAGAATCGCGACAAACTTCGGAGCCAAGACACATACTCATGCAGTACAGTGTAGTTGACACTGCAACCCCGCGCAAATGCTCTCAGATTTTGCGCGAACTCTGATGAAAGGGACCGAGGGATCGAATAAACACTCATTCTTCTCATCATGCGAATCTGCCTCACAGTATCACTCTTCACATCTACATGTATTTAGTTGGGGATGCTGGAAGAGGAGCCACGCAAATGATATTAGTACCGTGCTAGCCGCAGGCTGTGCACAAGAAACTGGGTTATTACACTAATACCTGTTAGACTGAGATCCCGGGCCAGTCTGGGGAATGTCTTATTATGAAACTGTTTCCACGAGAGAACACTTTCTAGAGAATTGCGAACGAAAGTCCGGATGGACGACCTGATATGTTTGCGGGCGCGCCACATTTCGTCGTATGTTCATTATTTTGTGTTTGATAATGACTTGACGGCTTGAAGCGCCAACTGTAACACGCTGCTGTTTCTTTCCTTTGTTATTGGTTGGTTTGGTCACAGGACCGAAGGAATTTATGATGTCTCACTCGGGTCGAACAAGTTCCTGAAGAAACCTTGCTGTCAAAAAGTATCGTGAAATGCACTTAATTGTGCTGCGACTGCACCAGGAGATCGCTGTTCAGAAAGCATGCGGCAATACCTTGCTTGTGCGCTTAATGCCGCCTTTGCCACGGGAGAAAACAGTGATAAATTAAAACAAGGCGCCAAGGCTGAAAAATTTTACCTTGTCGCGATCCAGCATCAAATTGAGCAGAGAATTTGAACTAACGGTAGAAGTTTGGAGAGTGAACTTGGGTGATGCTGAATCACACGACCCGAAAAAACCGCGATTCAACTGTCATCAACAACTACAGAAAGTATATGATACACCTGGGCACAACAGAAAAGGCTTCATGCACCGGAGTAAGTGCGAGAAGCTGAACAGAGCGCAAGAAAGGCAGCTAACCCTTGCGAGGGCCAAAACGACCAGCATGCTGCCTATCCCACATGTCCACCATCGAAATATAAAAAAAGAGCTAATTGAAACTCATTGGAATGGAGAAAAGAGGATGGAACCACACATAATAGTGTTCAGGACACGAACACTCCCGGACAAGCACATGATAGACTGCACGCAGGAGAAGAAGGACACAAACATATACAAGAAGAAAAATAATGGCGTCGTGTACCCAATTGCAGTGCCTTGGTTGATTCCTGGGCCGGCTAATGGGGGCACTCGTACCTGCACGATGACGATACCGCAGCTAGGATTGAAATGATACAGCAGAAGAAGCTAGATTGTGGACGCCTGAAATGTAACATACATGGAAGTCTACTTTCTGATTTGATGTCCGAGCGCGAATGACGACTTCATGAAACTTTAAGTTGCCTGTTGCAACAAACCCTCAATATGAATAGGGCCTGCAGTTGCTGAGCAGCAGCAAAATATTAGAAGCCTCAAGCCTTTAATTACAGTATTGCCAGCTTTCACGTAGTTTGATATTTGAGATGTAGTTCCACAACGCGAGGGACTGATTTCTACGTGAATGTACGCGCTGTCGCATGAACACTACACATGCGATATCCAGCTACAGCTAGAGTAGAGACAAACTCTTCCGCTGCGTCTATTTCACATAGCTAGCCTTTAACACTCCAAACTTATTATGCTGTTATGTTTACATGAGGCTGCAAAGCGCTTCACGATAAGGTGTGGAAGCAGCGGCGTTCGAAGTGCCGCATTGGGACAGCGCATGAAGTTACACCAGCTCACCCAATGTGATGTATTCCAGAGTGAAACTGCGAATCAGACCCCTATCGCCAATTGATGTAGACTATGAAGAAGTTGGTGGAAGGCTCTCGGGGCGTGCTTGGCAGAAATGTGACCCGTCAATGCTAAGAGGTCTTTGGCTTTTGTAACTCTATTTGCGGTCATCACATGCGCAAGATCACAGACCCAGTAACCCGCTGTCGAACTTGGAATGCGGAACGGACGTACCAGTGTTTGCAGAGAACGGGATCACAGGAGATATCACAGGAGATAGTGGGTGGCCGGCTCCGAACACCACCCACGAACCTCGTGCTCAAGGTTTTTTGGCAACCAGAAAGAAAACTGAAAACTATTTACCATTCTAAGTTAGCGTGGACATCTAGATGTTCATCAGTGGACTGAAGCTAGCCGTGATTCAAAGAAACGGAGACAGCCAAAATTTCGGGCAACACGCTCCATTTTAACTACCAACCCCATTTTAAAGTGTTGGCTGGGTTTTCGCATTCATGGTTTGGCGCCAAGCGTTTACGCTGGTTGGATATGACAGATGGATATGATAGATGCTGATGTTTTACACGCTCTTGTAGCAGTGCCTTTTGTGGGGATGCACATTATCGAGCGAAGAGTGGTTGAAATAGTATGTGGAGGCACATGAGGCGACCGATATCCACTTGGGGTTAGATATTCTAATCTTCGCCGCACAGTAGTTACACGGGTGAAATATGTGGGCTTAAATCTTTAGACCTTCGCTGTGGACATAACTTCTTGTTCCCGCAAAGCCATTTCCCTTGCAGCACCGATGGTCCCTAGAATGGCCCTAAAACATGGAGCACGTAGTGATTAACGGCTGTGATGACGTCTCATGCGTCCTATTTGAAGTAACTGCATATGATGATTACTGGATGACGCTGCGAAAAAGCGTGCCTGATGGCTACAAACTTGCGCTTCATGTTCCAGAATCAAACTTGGAACTGCATCTCAACCCAGACGCATCCAGCAAGGGGCATTTTACCTGAGATGTCACTTAAATTGTTTATTTTCATAGTATCGCTGTACATTCCTGTTATAAAAGTTCTCTTGTCAGAGTGCTTTAGATGGGGGAACATAGGGTACAAGATTACCAAATGTACCTGAATCTCGTCGCCGCGGCGCCAACGCATGGAGCCACGAAATCAAGCACTGCGTACCCACACCTACAATTAAATCCTGTTGACAATAGTGCGATTATAGACCAACGTATGAATTGAGATACACCAGCGTTAGATGTACACCCGCAGAACGCATGCTCTAGCGGCATGCCGACTTCCATGCATCCACACCGGCCATACTGTCGAATGTCAGGTCAAAGCTAGATGTTCGCGCTCTGACAGAACTTGTTTTACACTTGATACTCACAGCAGCAGTAGTAAGGGCATTTTGAGAATCGGGGCTGAGCCCGCTCGGTGGCGAAGTGCCCGTCCATTCACCTGCTTCTTGGAGAGCGCGAACGGGTAATGCCGTGGCCTCATACTTCCCTTGTGTTCATTTTTTTTCTGATCTGATCTTTTCTCTGGAGCGTTCTACCTGCTATTGGGGATGATACGCATTTTACTTTCCTGTCACACACTTGCTCCTGTAACTGCCATGTATCTTCTCTAGACAACTGTTTTCGAGCAGCTTTATAATTTTCATTTCTTAGCCAATTGTGTTCTTGCATTACTGATTTCGCTACCGGATTCATAGATTGCCGGAGCATGAAGGTGTGCACATGAGAAAGCCTCGACGTTCACTATTGACGACTGCCAGTTATTCAGGAGCTTCCGATGAACCCTTCCATTCAAGATGACAATGTTTTAGCTCAACGGCTCCGAAGATTGGTGGCCCAACAACAAGGGCAAAAGTACAGGGAAGGCAGTGGTGTAATGCGCTCAAGCCAAGGGCCTATGGACGGTATGGCAGGGCACAGCCACGCCTTTCCGAGACAGCCTGAAGAACTAGCAGACCGTCAGAATGTGTTGACAACATCTTCAGGCCCAACGTTCGACGCCACAGAGCTGTTGCGCCAAATAGGCCACTTGCCACAACAACACATGCAACCGGCAGACTACCACTCAGACCAGCACCGAAATCAGCCAATCCCTGCGTCCTCGCCTCACGAATACATTGTCAGGAATGATATGTGGCAACGAAGTCAGTCTCTGATGACAGATTTGATTTCGAATCTACCCCACAACATGATTCGTGACCTCCCAAGAAGGCCTGAGCTCCAGCGCGAAATCCAGCGGCTCGCCAATACTGGCAGTAACCCTCGAGATGCTATGGGCTACGCGCTTTCGGATCTGAATGCACGCCAAGCATCACAGCAAATGAACGCACAGCTACCCTCTCCCATGCACTACATGTCCAATGCACACGCTGGTGCGCAGGCCCCGGGATGGCAAGATCCGCAGGGGCACGGTAGCATAGACTTGCGCACAATCAACAGCGACCTAATCCCTTCAGGATCGCGGACTTTGGACCAGCTCCGCACAACCGCCGGTGCTCACCAGGACAACGCCTTGGCCTCCATGATGCCACCAACCGCCAGTATGCCACCGCAGCCGCACCACGGAATCCCTCTGCCCACACATAGCGAGCCACCGCAGCAGTCCGCGCAGCTCTCTGCGGCCAAAGGCACGGTTCTAGCAGCTAAAACGCTTACGGAATCGGACGTCAAGCACTCTAGGGCTATCTTGCCTCGCGTGGCCGTCGAAAATAATTTGCCCTTCCTCCTCAAGTACAGAACCTTCGGGATGTACCTTCCGGATCAGCACGGGTGCACGTGGGAGTTCGTCGTCAAGAGCTGGGCCAACGGGCGGTCGGACAGGGCCGGCCACACTGCGCGTCGTCGCGACCGGAGAGTCTACGTCGTCGAGCAAATGGCCGCTTACCTAGCAAAGCACAGGCTCAGCGTCGGCGACGTCGTAGGCATCGTGCACGTAGACGGTATGCTGAGAGCTGACACTTCGTGAATCTGCCATGCTACAGCTCCCAAGAGCACATATGCACCTTACAGGCCATTTGGAGATGCATTGCCAGACTACTGCGCTCAAGTCGTGGATCGAAAGGCCAGCTTATGGTGCTCCCCCCCTAGAGACGTTTCCAACAGCCGTGCCAGGCAAGTGCTCCCTGCTGGAGGATGTGTCCGGGGACTCATCCATTCGAAGATGCCAGCGAAATCCGCTATGCTCTAAACCTGATCGCCACTCAGGGCCCTGCGATTCGTCAGGAACTGAAGTCCCCCATCTCCCAGCCCCCATAGTGCGCCACTGACCCAAAGCCACCGGGGGTTTACTCCTTCCGCTGTTGTTGTTGTCTACATCGAGTTCGACGACTCAATGAGCACTCTTTTACCATGCGGTTTTGGGCTGCATGATTCTGTAGAGAGTGTGAGCCACCGGCCAGCAGTGCAGGTGCGGAAGCTGAGGCTGTGGCCGCAGCCAAACTGCAGAGACACCTCAGACATGGCAAACATTATGGCTCTGCCCGAGCTCCAGGCGCAGCACCTTCTGGAAGGCCCTCTGATAACGTTCCGGATCTCACAGGCTGTCCTGGAGACAGGTGTCATGCACATGCCGGCAGGGCTGGTCGTCAAGGTGCCGGAGGAGCTATGTAATGAGCCTGCCCTGCGGATGCAAGTGCACGTCAACAGTGGTGCTGCGTTCACCATCTGCTTCACTGCCCTCCCTGCCCACGCCAGCGAGCAAGCGGACGGCTCCGGGCCTGCTGGGGGAGGGGGGGCAGTCCCAACGGTCCCCCAGCCGCCAGAGGAAAACCCCTCGGGGGCTCTGACCCCCCCCCAGTCCCTGGGCCTTCCCCCAGACGCACCCCCAGCTGCGGCCTCCCGTGCTTGGCGTATCTCCGGCCTGGCTGAAGTCCTCCATGTCCTGCAGTGTGTCATCGCTGACGAGCTGTGCATTGAGAAGTGCGCCACCGTCACCTGACTGTACCGTACTCAATACAAGCCTTCGCCGTGTGGCCCGTTACCTCCAAATTACCTCGTGGCATGATTAAGTCATCTTTTACCCTGTTCCAAAGGTTTTGGGGTATTCAAACCTAATTGCTCCCCCCCCTCGCATGGTGTCCTAATTAACTCTGGTCAACCGTTTAGGGCGGAAAACATCCTGGTTTACCGGCTATGCTCCACTCATTTGCCCCCCCTGCCTTCGGCTGTCCAGCCTGTCAACCCTCCTCTACCAGCAACGTATGCAATGAACCTCTGCCAGCGTACTCAGGGCTGCATGAAGAGCGAAAACCACACAGGGTTCTGCTCC
>JAULKQ010000765.1:0-17924 GCA_032356285.1 Smithsoniella earleae
TATGCTTTAGTCTAATCACAAGACGGAAATTGCGCTCCTTGCTGAAATCCGTGGCCAATCCTGCGACCTAAAGATCCAAAAAACCGCTGGAAGATAAGCTCACCGTAGAAAATACAAACTTCCGCTGTGTAATGCATAACACTGCGTTGAGAAGGGGAGAAGAAGCTGCCATTGAGCAGAAACAACCGGCGGCGTAAGAAACAATACATAAAGAACAAAATGTAAAAAGAAAAAATGTAACGGTTTCTAACTCCGGCGGAGGACAGTAGCACTAGTATTGTGCCCCAGTTTTTGAAGAAATTGAGAAAAATAAAAATACATTTCCAGATATCACGAACGTTTTCGAGTGGCTGGCTGATAGTCCGCGGTCAGCGACGAGATTTTTAGGTTTCCGATGTTTAGTATACATGCACAGATGGGGTGAGTAGGTTGAGATTACTGCCAACCGATACAGCACTCCAAGCGACGTATTGCGTACCCACCCAAAACAAGAGAATCATAAAAATCTTTCCGAATGTAAAGCTTCGAGAAAAAAAACGAACGAAACGATATTCACGATAGAATATGAGAAGATGTATCTACATGTAAGTCAAAGTAGGACCTCGCATACATTGATGTGCGCGGGAACAATTACCCAGCCGAATGAGGGCCTGGCACTGGATAGTTGCTTATCTGCTGCGCATTCGTTCTCTCTACGATGGTCGATTGGGAGCTGATTTTCCAGAAGCATCCTGTTGGAAAAGCGCCAAACCCTTTCGAATTTAATTGTCTGAGATGTTACTGTGTCGGTTAAGTAGTGTACTCTTGAGTGACCTCGCACGCACTCTCAACAAAAGTCGAAGGCTAGTGCTTGGTGCAGTTACCATAGAGTAAACCGAGCTGCAATAAAATGAGGCACCTCATGTATAGTATCGCTTGCGTTTTTGTATCTCGGGGTGCATCGTTTACCCATCTGCATCTGGGATCGACTTGGTCAAATTACACACGGAGTACGTGCTTGCGAAGAAGAAAGTTGACTTGCAAACCCTTTGAGTCATTGAATTTTTGTATCTAGAGACGTCTTGGCGGTCTGATGTTGTTTACTCATTGTACTGGCGAATGTTTGGACTTGAAAACTCTGAGGTTCCTGAGCTTCCTGTGCTCTAGATCACCATTACGAGCGAAATACCGCACATAACCGGAACCTGAAGATACAAGATGTCATGCTGTAACGTTTTTTTCCGTTGTGAGACATGTTACAGAACCGGCGAAGATTTTCGAGTTACCCAAAAATGTGCCTACCTAAAATATGGTAACTTACAGGCAACACTTCTGGACCGTACGAGAGATAGAACATACCAAGGACAAGACACCGAAAGTTAGTATACAATGGTTCATATCAAGCTTTCAGATGGATATATTTTTCCTCGTTTAGATGACTGTCCCAACCACGATGTTCGTAGATCGAAGTAGCCTCTCAACTCAAAATTAGGTAAGACACAAGTATTCTACAACGGCTTGTGGACGAAGACGATCTTGCAGGTATAACAAGATCCACAGTCCTACGAGGTATAACCTACATCGTCTCAAGGAAGCACGTACTGAGAGAAGCTAACGTCTAATTTTATTTGTAATGCTATAGATTTCACACTTTTGACTTCTGTTGCGAGGTTAGCATCTGGAAATTTGACTGGATCGGTACATCATTTTTCAGAAGAGCAGTTCTTTTTCCGTAAGCGGTGCAAGTGTCTAGCTAGAACTACGATATCTTTCATTGCAAGCCAAGCGACGTCATGAAAAAAAAAAAATCTACTGGATTGCATATACTTCCGAAGTTTGACTGGTAACACCGGGATATGCTTCCCCCCATTGGACGGGAACCTTTCTAGATCGGTAAGGCGCTATTTAACGCGGAGTTCCGGTTCAGAAGTAACCGTAAAATCGATTGCATGACATGTGCTGTGACGCGGAATGCATATAATTGCCCTTACGTTGCTCTAATTGCTTCCTTCGCAAGACCTTCAGCATACTGCTTTCGTCACTTACTGGCTATAGTGGCATGTGAATCCAACCGCATATGCCACCAATGCCTACTCCCAACGATTTCCAGGTGTAATCAGTACTACAGTAGTTGCGAAAGTAAGCCTTGCATCTTGTGCATGGTCGTTCATGGAGACAAACTCTTGGAGCGTCGTCGGGAGATTTCATCCTCAGCAAGGCCCCAGCTACTGTAGATCTACGCACCAGAGCATATTTTCACGACTACCGCCCGCAGAGAAGATTTGACAGTAGATGAAAATTTGATACAGGCGTGCGGCAAGACTTGTTCGTTTGGTACGAGTAGAAACTACAAGCGAACAAGCGCACGTTGCATGCGGTGACAGGAAACGAATAAACAAGGCTAACCCTTGATTTCAAAGTACAGGTAAAATCTTGGAATGAATAATATTCGAGAACAGTTTCAGTCTGATAGATATGCAAGACCCTCAGCTCGCAGATTGACTGCTATTGACACGATGGTACAGAAAGTACATTAATCCCTAACGACAAGACTCTTCAGCATCGCTAATGGATCGTCCACGTTCTAAGTCTGTGGGATCACGTTTCAGCGAGGTACAGCTAGACACGATTTAGAACTTCATGCAAGCACATCTAACTAAAGGCATCCTCTGCGAGTGGCTGGATGAATGTGTGTGAGTCAAGTTTCATCTCAGGGCTTCTCAAAACAAGCATATGTTTACCGAGGCACCTGCCGTGTACCGATAAGCGTTTACTTGTGAGTTAGAACGAATGAAGCTGTGATAGTGATCCGCATCGTGCAGTCCGAATGGCGCACTTTGTGAAACTTCATCACATGGTCAAGGGCAACTTGTTTCATCATACTTGAACACGTTCTGTCAAGATTAGTTTTACTGACTTCAATGTTAAGCCGACTCTCCACAAACTAACCTGATGATACGAAAGAGCGAAAATTTGAACCTTCTGGGAGAACATGATGCATCATTAAGTCACACCCTGCGCTGCAACGATAGCAATCAGCTCAACCTCTTTGTACGGCAAACGCTACACGAATTGCCACTGTAAACAATGTCAGCGAATCGGATCAGCACTCTCAATCTTGGTGTTTGCAACATAGATCAAGTAAAAAAAAGTCAAAAAAAAGACGCCTGTAAATCCGGAGAGATTCCTACCGGTAACAACAGCAGTTGCGTGAAAACTGTTGCAGTGTTGATGTAGCGAGGGTTTGGTACGAGAATCGATAGTCTCTATAGCGTGATGACTACAGCTGACCATCCATTTCTTCGAGAACACCCTATGCGAAGTTACTGAGATGAGGGCAGACACGAGAAAGATGAGGAAGAAGAAAAATTAACACAGATCTTATCGAGCACTTGGAGCGGTGGTGTTGGATAATGTGAAGGTATTTACGGAAATACAAAAAATGTTGCACCGTGAACTGGATGTCGAAGCCCGCGAGCTAGATGTGAAGTATCGAGGGGGATAAACTATGATGAGGAAAGAGCACCGCAGGCTTCTTGTTTCTCAACGTTTAGTGGGAAAGTTACGAGACTTGGATACATTTGACCGTGCACCATATAAGGCCAAAGGAGACTGCTCCTACGCATTCTACGACCATGTATGTATACTCAGGTGTCTACCGTACTTTAATGAATATCGTCGCGAAATAGCCATTGCACTGTGAAAGCATGCCTGAAAGCGCGAAGCACAATCTCTTCATTAAACGAAAACGAGCTAGCGAGCCTGCTGTTGTGGGTAGAAGGATGGTGTTCAAAGAGACTCATAGTATCACTTATCACATCTTTGAGGTGTATCCCTATTAGAAAATCCTAATAAACAAGAAACAAGTGAAGGCACCAGCGAGAAGGTACGCCAAAGAGTCGCGGGAAAGCAAAATTTGAATGGAGCCCAGAATAAGTCCATAGTTCAGAATAGATCTTATTATGCGTTGGAAACCCAAAACTCCATGTAGCACGCCAAGCGGCGCGATTGCTAGCTCGGCGCATTTCGGCCCTCCATGTGTCATCGTGTTGCAACATGTTACACCATAGCCAGGAGTTGGGGGGTAAGAGCAAGACAAGCAAGATTTTGACATTTTGCATAGGACATGAGAAAAATCAATATCTTCGATGAAATGATTACAAAAAGTTGAACTACGTTAGAAGGTGCTTACCAGTACAGGTTCACGGATAACGCACTGTGGGATTTGTTCCGTTACATGTGATCTCAGCTGAATCACTGCATAAACATCTCAGCATAGCAAGAATGCTGTCGACTTCTAGTCACAGTAGTAATTTTGTGGTACCATAGCCGCATTAGATGGAAGGAAAGCTTAAATGCGTGGTCTCTTGGCAGAAAGTGGGCAGTCGGGAGGTTTAGATGCAGACGTTCTCCTCAAAACACCGTTAGTTTTCATATGGATTCCTGTTGGGGTCATTTTAGTCTTCACTGCCTATTGTGTTTGTAGATGTGCTGTACATAGACGTACTGGTCCTGGTGCGTTCCAGTTTACTTTTCCCAATTTCAACCACCATACCGCATACTACACAATGAAGCACTTGTCAAATGTGTTGGAGAAGAAAAAAACCGATGCGAATTGCTTGCGAAGTCTCGAGCAGTTACTGTGTGATACTACGGAAGTTTTTCATGTCAACGACTACTCTACTAAGATATTTAGTGTTGCAGTGAGCGGAGATGTTAAAAAAGTGTTATTCTATCCTTCCCAATTCGAGACTCAGGTTGATCGGGTGCCACAGCCTCTCGATGATGATCGACCTCTCCCACGGCGGACTCTAGCCCGAATTTCCAATTCTTCACAGGCTACAGCCCTTGGTACATCAGAAACAACTATCATAAAAGACCACTCGGGGACAATGCTCGGGATAACACATGCGCAACTTCAGAAGCTACAGCTGGCGGACATTGCAAACATGCTCCTACCAGATCGCACGACTAGCCTGCACTCAATCAGCGGCGGTCTTCCGTTTGTGACAGCTGGATCACAGGGTTCAGCGTCGATTGCCCCGGGGAGCGATCCTCCTTCAGACGCTGGCTTCAACTTCAACGAGATATATCACCAAGAAACGCAGTCCATGAAAGACCTTTCTGCCCCGATTGATAGAGCAATGGATCAGCAAACAGGATCTCCAAATGTTGGGTCTAGAAAGGCTGCTTTCCACTCTAGAAACAGTTTGTCCTTCGGTGACGAGGATTTCACGACGGCAATAGGACAGACGAGAGACGGGTGGGTCACAGCTCAAGAGCTGGAACATCAACCCCAACAGCAGATGCCCATATCTCCCTTGGGAAGAAAGAAAAGAGCTAGAAGCAAGAGCATTTCTCTGAAGAGCCCAGTGCACGCTTACGACACCAATGGAGACGGTAGGTACTCTAATGCGTTTGACGCCCAGGATAGCACTTACTCTAGACAAGCTAGATACGGGGACGACTCAGAAAATCCAGTAGACATGGAGCTTTAGTGACGTGATGTAGCTACAGTTATTGAGCTTGTAAACTAGCGTTGTATGTCCTGCCATTAATCCAAAACGTAGGTTCAATAATGGCGAAACGCATTTGATATAAAAGCTGAAAATAGCGTAGCGAACGCTTTTGCAGAGGCAGTTGAATCTTGGTTGTTAGAACTACTTGTCACACCTGGTTGATTGATCCTTGCATCACTAAGTGTATTACTGCACGACGCTTATTCATCTGGAATACCAGTTTCTCTGAGATTTCGTACTGGGCCGTTGGTACCTCGGGTGCGCTGTGAGTCGCATCTTCGCTGGCCATTACTGTGTCGTCTGAGCTGTTGTCTGAGCTGTAAGTTCCAGGTACTAGCGGAAGCGCAGCATGAACTACCGCTGCGGACAGTTTTGATGCTCGTTGATTTAGCACATGTGAAATTTCTTGTGCTGTCTTTGAACAACCGGAGTGCAACATGAAATCCAATATAGCTCGCAGCATTGTCGTGTGTGCCTGATTTGCAGTGCGCAAGGCAGCAGCGCTTACTCCTCCGGCTTCCGGAGGGATGCTGACATCAAGAGTGACCTCACCACTCTGAAGTTCTCTCCGAATAGAATTATTCTTCAACTCTGTGTTCCCTCCGGCGTTCGCTTTTGAGTTTTCATCAGGTTGTTTTGAACTTGCTTTGAGAACGAGTGACTGGTCATCATTGCCATCCAGAGGAAATAGCGGAGTGCGCGCAATGGAACCCATGACATAATCTAAAACTTCAGCTTTTACAGTTTCGCGTACTTGAGGGTACCTGCACGTCAGAATTCAGTTTACCCTAGTGCATCGGAGTACTGCAAGCATCTTCCGGCACAATCTCACCTGAACCTCTGCTGGCCAAAGTTCACGCGAACAGTGGCATCCGAATAGTCAAATCCAATAACAGGATATACACTGGCACCTTCTGGTATCCCTGCCAACGCGACTCCACGGCCCATGCCGTTTTTGAACAAAGTAATCGAGTCTGTAACAAAATTGATGGACACTGATACAATATCACCGGTGGAAAAGTAAAAATGCGGGCTCCCTTCTGTACTTTTCGTGTGTAGCATCCCGGTATCGCTGTGTACAGCTAAGGAGTTGTTTTCAATTCCTGGCAGACGAGTGAGGTCGCTTTCAGCGAACACAACCCCTATGGCTGCAAGGCATCGCGTCGTCAGTAAAGTTGTAATCAGCACAGTGGAATTGTGTGACAATGCGCTTACAGGCACGTGAACTTAGCCCCGTCTAGACGATGTAAGATATGGACGACATAGTACAAAGCAATGTTAAGTCAAACACCGAGAGCCTAGATTCGAGGTGCAATGCTATTCAAGACCCTCAAGACTTTTACTCAGAGTGTCATGTCTTCATACTGATACACGTGTGTTTGCTGAAACCAAATTCATATACAGCAGTCCAGGGAGACGTTGAAGTCGCTTATTGTGGAAAGGGGTAGTCGTAGAAAAAAAATCTCAGACAAATCATGGGCGCTTATAGTGTTAAGCTGATACGCATAGAGCCTCGCATTGTCTGGTTCTTGTGCGCAACTTGAATGTTTACGCATCAGAAGCGCACCAATTCTACTTGTGGGAGCTGATAAACGACAAGAAACAACCTCAACTTCAAAGAGGTAGACCGGCTCGAAATGGGGTACTTTCTGGGACGTTCTCACGACTGTGGTGACGTCTGAATCGCCTCCTGGCTGGTATGAGATTGTGCGCTCATCATGATCGAACTGTACTCCACGGAATGCAAGGTAGTAAAAATAGAAAATTCTCTCTCAACAATCAGTACAACGAAACTCAAGAGCTCGGCTATACACTAAGAGTACCGCATTTGCTGTGTAACGGGCAGTTCACCAGAGCAACAAGAGATGCTCATTCAAACGAAAAGCTAAAGAATACAGCACAAGCGCGTCCGTGAACTGAGACCTACACGATGATGAGGAGACGTACAGTAATATAGCTGTTTATATGGTTCGCGACCCTTGAGGCCGCTACACCTGTGCGATGAGGAGTCCTCGAGGTTGCAGCGCTTGCTACTTGCGGTATGTGCCAACTCCAGGCAACCAAGTTTGCATCACCCTCTTGAATTGACATTACTATTTCTATCTCACTAATTAAGACGAGCCCAGACGAACAACTTTACCCTGAATGTAGCATATGGAAGGGAAGTCAAATTCCTGCCGTCCTGGTAGCACGGGCCCTTAGAAGTTAAAATAACAATAAGCATGTCCGATTTAATAACAATGCCATCTCGCCCACAGAGTTGACGAAATGTCACAGTTTACTGAGCACACTGCAGTTCCGTTTTGAAGTCGTTAACTACGCGCAACGGAATCGAGGCTGTTAATGCGACAACTGCTATAAAGCCGAGAAAACCAACTGCATCAGCTTTGTATTCGAGCCTATGATTCAGCAGTCACGTACGACATCTCGCGGGATGACTGTACGAATACCTCGTACAGCTCAACAGTTGTCAGCATCCATCATTAACATCGGCGTCCATTACACGCGGCCATGACACTTTGAAAATTACGACCAACGTATAGCTTGATGCACGCAAGGGTTGGGCAAAAACAAACAGGTACAGCCTCAACATGCAAACCACTGCTAATCACGCACACAGCACAGTACAACCGTCATCCAGCCCCAGATCCCCTGACCCAACTCTTGACTTCATTCACCATCTCAGCTGTAGCACTAGGCCTGATAACAGACAAAGCCTTTCGGAAATCGCGGGCTTGGACCGGTCTCAGCCTCGAGGCAGATAACGTAGCGATGTTGCCTCCGTGTTCCCTGAGTGGTGCCATAGCTGCTTCGTGGCAGAGCGCCTTCAGGTCTGACGCACTAAACAATTCCGTATGCAGCGCCAGATTCTTGAGCTCTTCCCCTGTAAATCCGTGACAACGTGAACCACTCTGATTCACAAGTGGTTTTGTTGACAGTGCGTGCGAGGTCACTCAAGAGTACACTATATAACCGACAACGTAAGATCTCAGACAATTAAATCCGAAAGGGTTTGGCGCTTTTCCAACAGGTTTAACTGTCTCTCTTGTGGTAGAGGTTGTCATTGGCACTCAGTAATGCAGTCAAACAGTTGATTCGTTTTCTCAATGCTGAAGCTGAACTCCGTCCCTTATTAGTCTACGAGACTGTGTGAATGTCAGAACTGTACTAAGTGAGATACCAATTATCAATGTCAGAGTATAACAGCAAACGTTCACAACATAATCCAAGATACTACTGCACAGGCACCAGTGTGACCTCTCTTCATTCCAAAGTGAATGTTGCAGACAATTTCGATCTCAACTGAAAGCTGTTGCCTCTGGGTGAAAAGTGCTGCAATCTTCCCGCGTGCCAACACTATGGCGCACACAACAGAGAAAAAGGCACGATTTCTCAAAAGACAACTGTTCACCTCCATCTTGTACCAAGGATGCCTCGAACTCACTCATCATTTCCAAAGCAATCGAAATGGTCATTTAGAGCGTGTTCAGAGGCCATCGTTTGACAATCTGAAACAGGATTTCTCACGCTTTGTCGTAAATTCTGGATCAGCGCACCTCACCATTTCACATTTGCCGCATGCAAAATGATCCTGTGATTTTCTGCCGAACCATATCACACGCGGAAGCTGTCGAACAGTTCAAGCGGCTGCAACTTTTCCAGAATTAGTGTAATGTCGTCACCGAGCAATTCCAGGACAGTGAAATGGCGATGAGCTCCTTTTCTATAACACCAAAAAAGTCTAAAGATCCATCCACCAAAGCTAGCGCCAAATTGAATCCACTTGCAACTGATGGTTTCATTTTCGACCTGACAAAGTGCAAGTCAAGGTACTACAACTACTGGACGCCTTGAACACCAACGGTAATGATAATATCTTGTTTTCTCATTCAGTGACCAATGTCGAGCTTCTCTGGAACACAGCATATCAATAGCTGCCACGAGATGAACATGTTACTTGACACAATGTACCGTTGACGGGCGCGCCGTCACATGATTTGACGGGCCTCTGAACTCGCCCTGTAACGCCCAAAACACGCTTTTTTCCTTGTATATTCACTAGAAGACTGGAATCGAGGTGCGCAACAGACGAGCCGATGCAGCAGCTACACAGAAGCGCCGTACCTCAGGGCTGGCAGAGGCACCTGGGGCAGATTTGAGCATCTTCATGAGAGGTTACCAGAGCCTTAGTGGTTTTGCTGAGCCAATACACTAGACCTGGGCGTGCATCGAGGTCCAGCCAGCTCCCTCGTGAGGGAGTTGAGCACAGAGGCGTCCACAACCCCCTTGCCCTGGGGTGAACTGGTGACCGTGCTAAGTGACAACGGGCACAATAAACTATGTGTTGTCTATATTGAACACAAGCATGTTGCTCTTGGCTCACTTTGATTTGAGTTCGTCGTAGAGTGGAAAATGCAACCCCTACCACCTGCCCGTAAAGAACTAGCTTTGGAAAGGCAGCGTGTTCTACAACAGATTTATTCAGTGTTGACTTCAACATAACACTTCAACGTAGGACAGTGCTCGAGAAGGCAAGCCCGGCACAGGTGTCTGTGGTTTTGCCGGTTCCTTGTAAGAATAGGTGACACACCTCAACATCAGTGTCAGCGCCGACGACAGTGAGCGGAAATAAGCCACTAAAAACAGATGCACAGGCCCTAAGAGAGCCCAGTTGGATACGACGCACCGTTAAGCGACGCCGAAACGTCTTCCAGAAGCTTCCGGATGATACAGATGCGCGCGTTGACGTCGGGAAGCGGAATGTAGATGCGTTTAGGCAGGCGGCGGATGACAGCGTCGTCCAGGTCCTGCGGTCGGTTAGTGGCGGCTAGGACCAGCACGCGGTCGTTTCTGTCGGCGTTAGCGCCGTCCATTTGGACCAGAAACTCCGTCTTCAGCCGCCGGGAGGCCTCGTGCTCGCTGGAGGACCGCGCGCCGAGCAGCGAATCCACCTCGTCGACGAAGATGATGGCGGGCGCGCGCCTTGCCGCCGCCGCAAACAGCGCGCGGACCAGCTTCTCCGCTTCTCCGTGCCACTTCGACGTCAACGACGACGCGGATATCGAAAAGAAGCGCGCCGAAGATTCCGTCGCCGCCGCTTTGGCCAACATCGTCTTCCCATTACCTGCGCACCAGCTTCTCTCCATACAGCCATTTCGTAAAAATCTTATACATGTTACAGCCGGTGACTAACCCGGAATATCTTGAGCGAATTAAATAGCATTTGCATGAGTGGTTACCGGGGGCCTGGCAAAAGGCCAGGCCCCTCTGTAGCTTCGGATCGGATCGGATCAGTCTTGATTTGCATCTCACAAAGCTTCAGCATTCTTTTGGCAGCATTCTTCCACACCTGATGCATCCCGTGCATGAATACATCAACTGCAAGCGGCCATCTGTAATGTGCCACTAGATAAGTATACCAGGGGGTCTAGGTGACATGATGGCCTCCCTTGGAGTCCCTCATAAGGGAGCCCAGTGCTACAGGGATACAGATATACACAGACTCCTGAAGTCTTCTGCTATCTTGGCCTGCCAACTATGACATGAGAGTAGCAACATATTATTCAATACGGATTGGTGTGAAGCTGCCAGGCTTCATAGCATATGCTGCAATAAAATAGCAGTGGTTAGGGAGCCAGTGCATACCCGACCCACGGCCTGGGCCCCTGGTAACCACTCATGCAGATTCATACCCTGGGTATCTCAGATGCAAGGATACGTATGGTCTTTCTCACACAATCAATCCGTATTGCAAAACATGCATATTCAGAAGCTACGGACGGCTCGTAACATCCCTCCCCACTCACTAATCTGCAAGAGTGGTTACCAGTTCTGCAGTGTCTGGGAATGACTGTGCAAACCACTGCTACTCCCAAGTACAAGTTATTCAGCGATTCCGCCCCCTAACACAGCTCTACACCCACTGGCTGAGCACCACCACCTGTGCAACATCATGGACAGTGATGTGGATGTGGCATGAAACAGAGGCTCACAGCCTGACTCATCTACATCGTACACGAGGTCATTAACTAAGTCATCACGAAATTGTGGCTCTCACCTGTGAGATACAGCTTCAGGAAAATCCTCTGCAGCAATCTCAAGAGTTCTATACGCATGCTGTAGTACAACAGTCCCTAGCAGTAGACAGTAGCAGTATTGACAACGTTGCAGGTGAGGAAAAGGCAAGGGCTGGGACTGGGAAAAAAGAGTTTCCGGGTCACAAAATAGAGTGCAAGTCTGTCCCTGCGGCGCATGATCTTCATGACAGCCAGCGAAATCGACCAGATTGTTTGTCAGGAACCAAACGCTGCTTACAGGTGGCATTCAGCCAGTTCCGGGTACTAAACGTAGCGGATATCGCGCTCAATTTGCTTGAAACAATCAGGGGCAATTACTACGGCATAAATCAGTCAGGATTGCACTTCAGTAGATGGAAAAGTCTACGGCGGGTATTGATCTTTTTGGACTGGACGGCTTTGTATTGGAAGATAATACAGGAATTGGAAGCCTGCTCACCTGGAGGGCCGTAAAGCAGAATGCCTTTGTCAGGAGACCGGATCCCTTTGAACAGGTCAGACCGTAAAGAGGGCAGCACAACAGCCTCTCTGAGCGCCTGCTTTGCATCCTCGAGCCCAATAATATCCTCCCACTGAACGTTCGGGCTCTCTTCCAGTACCTCGGATTCTATTCTGGAGTCCAGGGCAGCTGCTGGATGCGACGATGCAGCCAATCTTGCACCAGTGCTCCCTGCACCATGAACTCAGCATGCCAGCAAGCCATCCAACATTCCGCTGCCTTCATGCACTGTTGACCGCATCAGAAGCCTAAATTGGAGCATTCCCTCCTGTGATATTTACCTGCTCTCTAGCAGTATGTGTCGTGTGCCTGTTCTTGTGCACACTGCTTCTTATAGTGCGCAGATGTACTACAACAATACTGCAATGCTTCGGCTCTACATACCAGTTCTTTAATTGTTCTTCACTATCCAAGCTGTCTACGTGAATTCAAATGAAGAGCTCAAATTTGACGCCAAAACCCGTGTAAACACTGCCTTGAATTCCAAAGCAGCATCTGGAAACTTATTGCTGCCTGACTCCCCTGAAAAGACACTATCCGGTTCAAGCTCGCTCCCTTAACAGCGTCAATCGATGCATTCAAAATGTAACAGGCCATACTGAGGTATGTGATATTCTTATTCCATAACAAAGATAAGAAAGCTGGCTGTACTCCCTAAAGGTCGATCCGCTTCCCACTGGCGCGTATGGAGCACAAACTAATTGAAAGCTCATTAACGGCGAGTGCTTAGCACGGATGCGCGCAGCATGACACAATATAGGAGCTGTTATATACACTTATTTCATAACTACGACAAAATTTGCGCTGACTCTGATGCTGTATCAGCTCACTTGTTGCACCAGAGCCTTCGATTCACCCATCCCACACGATAGTGCTGTATGATCACCGCCCCATAATAACTGAACTGGAAGAGAGCACCATCCGGGCAATAAGCTTGCAAGCTGGACGTCGTTTTTTTCATACGCACTTAGCTCATTGCGTTTGGCATTGGTACGTTTAAAAATGACCTACATTGACCGTTGCAGTACGTTTAGTTAGAACTGAGATGCGGCGGGCCAGGGTGCTCCAATTGACGTTCAAAGCTCGCAGTGCAGTACGTAGGCTTGAATGCGATTTCTTATGAAGGGAGCGGGGTAAAATCTCTCCCCGCTGCATGGCTTGCTGTTTGCTACGCAAATCCTAGGAGTTCTTAATAGAGATAGCAAGCATGCTGATACCACTCAGGGTATCTACGGAAGGATGATGTGGAGTTGAACTGTTCTTTCTTGCCACAGAAACTTCTTACTCAGCTCAATGATCCTGACTTTAGCATCGGGCTGGATCATGGACTTACGTTTACATGGTGTGAGCATGCAGCGTATAGGTGATGGCTTTTCTTCCTTAGCTGCATTTGAATTGATGCTAAACTGGATTCAACAAAGCAAGAGAGCCCATTTTACCAGAATGCGGGTAGAATGTGGTGCACGACAGCCGTGGGACTGATGGTGTCTAATTCATCATGTGGGCGACTATACAACCAACCGGAGCTGTTGGCGTGTGGAAAGCGGATTCCGATGTAGCTTCAATTTATTTGTACAACTTAGGCATCAAAATCGCGCACTCTTGAATTAATGACGCTTGAGGAAGCGCAGCTGCAGATACAATAGAATTCTCAACTCGTTCGATTAAACTGGGTTTGTCAACTAAAAACTGAATCGTGACTATACTTTCGGTTGTGCTAACCCTTCCAAAGATGATCTACAGCGATTTATCGCCAAAGTCATCATCATCATCATATCGACCGGGTCGCGGGAAATTTATGTGTAAAGTGATTAGTGTCTCTCTTATTAAAGGCAAAAGGTACAAGTTTGGGCGCTATGTTCGGACACTTGCAACAAATGTAGGGCGTGGCTTCCAACAACGAGCGCATGTCCCCTCTCGTGATCAATAAGCATAATTCTACAGTCGAGTCAACTGCTGTTGCTCTAGTATTTTACTAGCATTTGCGTTGATTGCATTTGTAAAGAAGGGGGCGCGGGAAACGAGGCCTGCATTGAAACAAAGCTAAATTCTTTATCGCTTTAATTTTTTTTTTATCGCTTTAATACATCGCAATCAACTAAATAGTTTGTAAATCATGCTTTATCTGACTCATACCCCGGAGCATCTTCGATGGATACAACGAAAAACTTCCCGCTGATAATCTGCACCGAATACCATGTGAGACAGACCATTACAGAATGTTGGGCACCATGTCCCCTCGCACTTTCCCGAGCAAGTTGGTCGCTGTTGGAGCTGTGGCATGTCTAAATGGATGAACAGCGAGTGTGAGGTCACCTGATTCAGTTAACAAGCTCAAGTTCGAAAAGAAACACTTCGTATGCAAATATTGCTCATCAGAGAACTATATGTTACCATCCAGGCTAATGGACGCCGTAGGAAGTAGGATTGCTGTCATGAATATTCAAACAATAAAATTAGATAAGCAACAACATCTCGTGACGGTGCATCACGCAGTTGAACAGGCACATGTTCCAAGCGGCGTTAGCGGTCTAAATGATATTTCAGGTCGCATGCTTTATGCACCATGCTTGGCAGCTCCCTTCTGTCTTTGAAGTGATCCCCGGTACAAACATATGAAAAGTTCGAGTTATTGGCCCAATCTACAACAATCGGGTACATCTTGTTGGACATCCAGCCTCGGGGGTGAATTGAATTTAGCTGAATGCTGATAACTGGGGTGGTTCTAGAGGACAACAGGGGTCGCACTTGCTCGAGCGCTTGAAGAATTCATTGCCTCGGCTGTGAGCTTCCCATTTCCAACAGAGTGAACTGTCGGTGGGTTGCGAACGAGGCGTGTTTTTGGTTCATGCTGATTCCGACTTGCGCGATTTCTTGACTGGTCCGCTATTCTGTAGTAATGAAAAGAATTGTACCAAGCTAGGACTGCGTGCTAAAATTCAACATTAGAAAATCAAGACAGCAGGCTTGGATTTTATACGTGTTCAGCACACGCACCTGTCTTGTGCAAGCTCGCGCATGTCCAGTATGGCTTCTGTCCAAATTTGAACGTTTCCTTTTGGCCCGTCCTGAGGTAACTGAAGCTGAAGCGCTTGCTTGGCAACGTTATTGATTGCAAAATTCCAGTGTGTCAGTGCCCCTTGCCCATCACCCCGGGAGTGCAAGTCTTCCGCTTTTTCCATGGTATCCTACAATTGCTGATGGTGAAAAGTCGTCAATTATTATGCAGGTGCGAGACTAGCGAGGTTACCTTCATGAGTTCAGTATACTCCTTCAGCTTCCTGTAATTCCGTACTGCTGTTGTTTGCTTGCGCCCAGAATATTGCGGCAACATTGTAAGAATGGTCCAGATTCTTGAGAATAAATCCAATAGTGCTTTAAGGAACCGGGTACAAGTGCGACGAGAATATTGTAAACACTTGTACCATGTACCTCTCATGGCGCAGGCATACACAGGTTGCGTGCAGAAAAGGCATCGTGATACATTTGTTTCAACCTTCTCATGTTAAGAGATAATTTATACACTCCCACTTGTCTCCGGATTGTAACTTAATGGGTGACTCAGGCAGGGCAAACCTATCCGCGTCAGCCAACAGAAACTCTGAAGTACATTCGCACAGTAGAACACCATCTCTTGTTCCTGTCAAAACCGCTCTCGTGAGATTCCAAATGACGAACGCCAGGGCATTCGCCAGGGACGATGTGCCCCCGCCGAGGCACCCAAAACTAATAAAAAAACGCAACACAACCCGGTTTAGTTCCGTATCGCGGGGCAAATGAAACATGCATCGACACGTGAACCGCTCATCAGCTCTGCAAACATGCAACGATGTAGCTGCTCGCTTTCATCCCCGACATAAAAAATAGTCCTTCGATACCCTCGATCATCATTTACGTCGTAAGGACGGAAGAGTTGCAAATTATACACCCGACAAGTGCACCACACTAGTGATTCTTGTAATTCTCCCCAATGTTGACGTCTACGCTACGGAGAGCGCTTCGGCGCAACTATGACTTATTTCAACGTGCTATGCAAGATAGCTTATGTACGGTTGTAGAAGGACATGGTAACGGGTAAGTCATAGCTATCTTGCGGGGCAAGCTTGGGTCTAGCCCGCCCCGCTTGCGTTCTTTTGTACAGTGCACACACATCAAATTGTCGTTCATATTGATGCACCAGAATGATAAAAGAATCCATGTTCTTCGGTGTCTTACAAGTAAGCAAATCCAGTTACTATACCACTTACCACTTATCATAACGATCACTACGTGCGTGCAGCTTTCGCCCTCTCTCAAGTCAATTCACAAACTTTTGTTCTTCTAGCGACGAAATTGCTGATAGATACTCCTCCCTGAAGACAAATCTTGACTGGAACACTCCTTCATCTGCATTTGGCGAGCTCGATGCATATGACCACGGCCTGCAAACAGGAGTCATCGGGATTGGGCAGCCTGCTCCAAATTTTTCAGGAGATGCTGTGATCGACAACGAAATAACTGAGTGCGTCTCTATTGGGCAGCTCTAAGAGTGGACTCGTCGTAGAGAACTTGACTGTTCAGAGTCCAGACTATCTCCTGCATCAGACTGAAAACGCCCAGATTCCCCCATGAAGTGTTATACAAATTATAACTTTACAGGCTTTGATTTTGGTGGAATGATTTAGTTATATATGCCGCTTTGAAGTTGGTAGTGTGGTATGCACGAAGATAGCTTCGTAATCTGATGCACAGTTGCACAATGACTACCTGAACGTACTGAAAATTGTGCTGCACGTAGGCTTGAAGCCAGCAACTATGTAGGAAAATGGGTCTTGCTATTCTTCTATCCGAAGGACTTCACCTTTGTATGCCCGACCGAAATCATAGCTTTCTCCGAAGCCGCACCCGAGTTCAAGAAGAAAAACTGTGCAATCATCGGCGTATCTACTGACTCGGCTGAAGTTCACCTAGCATGGATCAACACTCCGCGCAAGAAAGGAGGATTGGGAACGATGAAGATTCCCCTGGTTGCAGACGTTACACGCCGCATCTCACGCGCATACGGAGTTCTAGGTCCGGGAAACTTTCCCTACCGCGGCATCTTCTTAATGGATCCCAAGGTAACCACGCATCTACTACTGGCCAACGTTTCCAGTGGCTTGAATGCGAACCTGTTCTCCGAAGTCCGTGTGTTGTTCTGCTGTCCAGCGTAACGTCCCGGTGAATAATTGTTGTTGTTACATGAACAAATAGGCAGACAGAGACCTTAACAAGAAAGGATGAGGTTACAAGCAACTCATCTCATAGAACTTGAGCTAATGGCATGTTGACACATGTACTCAAATGTACTCTCGTAGCTAGAGTCCTCTAGATAGGGGATTTGAGCTCCCGCTTGAGGGGTAGCTCCCGAGGTTCTTGCGCACATAGACAGCCAAGCACGAATGATCGCCTGCTTATCCCTCGCTACCCCGCTTACTTATTGCACTTCTACCCCGTAATCGTCGCTCTACACGCAAAGAAGCCACTTGTGATAGTCGTCTCGTGAACAGCTGTCCATGCGACTATTTCATCGGTGACTTGACACATTTAGGACGGCCGTGCGCACAGGGACCCGATTACTGACGTCGCATCAGTGCATGTCCTGGCTGCTCACTGCTCGCCCTTCGGCCTCGTTCGCCAGTGCATGGCGCTTAGCAACTTATAATCTCTCCAGGGGCACCTGGACATGCCCTGTTCAAAACTGCACACTAACACTCCAATAACACTGCACTTCGGCGGCGGAAAAATTCGGCTTGTAACGCCACAAGTTGGCGGCGAAAATAACTCGTCTGGTCACGCGTAACAGTCTGCTTCGATGGGGAGTAGAAGTTG
>JAULKQ010000776.1:0-17918 GCA_032356285.1 Smithsoniella earleae
GCAGCGTTTGCCTTAGCCCATGCAGTTGCAGCAGCGGACGCCTTAGCACAGCCAACACCTTCACCAGTGGAAATGCAAGTTGCGGACGCCTTGGCAACAGCGGCAGCGAATGCAGCAGCAAATCCTTCTTCGACAGCACCAGCGACAGCAAGGGCTTTGCCGCCATCGCATGCAATGGCAACAGCCTTTGCTGTGGTGCCAATTACGGTGTCGACGGAGAAGGTGAACGCCTTGCTGGAGCTCTTAGCAACGCAGAACACAGAGCTGAAGGATCCAGACGGCTGCACAGGAGTAATAGTTACAGAACACCCGGCCGTCAGTCATGACTAAAGTATGAACACTGGTAGCTTTCTGATACACTTACCTTCGATGGTGGAGTTGGCTTGACAGCAGGCTTGACAGCAGGCTTAGGGGTCGGTGGTGGGACAGGCTTGACCACAGGCTTGGGGGTTGGTGGTGGGACGGGCTTGACAACAGGCTTAGGGGTTGGTGGTGGGACAGGCTTGACCACAGGCTTGGGGGTTGGTGGTGGGACAGGCTTGACAACGGGCTTGGGTGTAGGTGGTGGGACAGGCTTAACAACGGGCTTAACGGGAACACGCTTGACTGGCCTCTTTGGCTTACCGAAGACCTTGACGAATGTGAATGCACCCTTAAACTTCTTCACAATCTTCTTGTTCTTGCGCCTCAAGACAAACTTCCTCCTGAACGTTCTCTTCTTGGTGATCTTCTTCAAGATCTTCTTCATGATCTTTTTTCCGCCCTTTCTTCCTTTCTTTCCTCCCTTCTTCCCCCTCTTAGGCTTCTTCAGCCCCTTGAAGCCCTTGAAGGAACGCTTCTTCTTCCCCAGCAATGCGCGCTCGTTCGAGACAAGCGACTCGTCAAACACCGCAGCATTCGCTACTTCACCCGTGGACGCGGTTAGCTCAGAGCCTTGGAAGCTCATCTCACCGAGTACCTGTGGAGCCATGCACCCTACAGCCCCTACTAGGAGCAAAACAACTGCGCGCATCATCCTGCACATAGCTTGAACTTCAAATCAATCCGTCCATTCCGAAGTTATTCTGAAGAGTTGTGTACACACCTGCAGACCTTCGATCCAAATAAGGCAAGAACAATGCGTTAACCAATCTTGTATTTAATCAACGCAATATTCAGGCCGGATGCTTCTCCACGAACGATCCAGCGGTATATATTGACTCGCTCCGACCGTCGCATGCAGCAAACCTATTAGGCTACAGGTGTCTAAAATAGCTGCATGAACACTTCCCGCGATATATCGATCGCATGCAAGCGCGAAGCCCTGTCGTGAGTGCATTTTCATCGGACGTTGACGCATCGGACATGGGGAGGTGGACGTGAGTTTGCTGGCGGATTCCTGGCGAAATTGGCTTTCTTATTGACAGAGGTGGCGTTTGTGGTTAGCGCAGGGCGGTAGGGAGGGCGCTCGATCGTAGTGCCTCATCCTATCGGTTATGAATTACGTACTTTTGACGTATCGAGAAGTGAATAGATCTGATTCATGCGAGCTGGAACGCTTCTAAGAAAGTAACAATAGAGCGAGAGCACAAGCTGAGTGTATGTTATAGACTTTGCTTCTACTATCCCCTTCTCGACAGCATAGTCGGGCCGTCCGTTGACCGGGCCTCCGCAGAAATGACAAATTTTGAACCACCGTGCGCTGCGACGCAAAACTCATGCAGCCAAACTTGATCACCCCAGTTACCTGACAGGCCCTCCCCTAAACGCTTGAGAATCGCACTAAACACAAAAACATCCAGAGCCAATCTTTCTGCTAGCACTGACTTTGGGGAACCTGGAGACTTGTTTGTTTGTTGTTCTGTTTTACAGCACAAAGGCTTACGATTCTTTGCATTCAAAACAATGATTCCGCAGACATGAATGCGCCGCGCGGCGCTCAAACAGTCCCCGGAGACGCATCGTTAAGCTGTGACGCGTCAAGCTAGCAAGCCAGTGTATCGCGCAGGTTCGTATCGTCGAACGCGCATTGATGTCCCACTCAGTCTATCAGTGAGCCTCAAACGTCTGTCGAGCTCGCGCTATCTTTTCCCGTACTCAATTCCAGACGACCAGTCTACCGCCACGGCTTCCAGAGCCCCCTCCAAGCGACATGCTTGCCTTTATTTCCTACCCGCTTCTTGCTACACTTATTAATTTTATGCCAGCTCCGCCAGGCACCGTGGAATGCCAAATCACTCACCACTGGGCTGTACCTCCGCTTTCGTAGGTTCTCTAAGACACGGGTTTCCGGACTTCCTTCTGGTACCCCAGATGCAACAGAGATTGTTCTGTGCATCGCCATCATATCGAGTGAAACCCCTAGACATTGCATGCATGAATCATCCGTCTCTCGTTGCATATTCTCGCAGGAGCTTCAGCTCATGCACGTCTCCAACACACACTGTACCTCCCACGCAACAAAGTGTCGACCAACGAGGCAGTCAGAACACAGCAGGCAGTAAAATTAGTGGGTTTTTTACTGTTATTGTCACCAACCCGATTGGGAAGCTTCCTGTGCCTGATTGCTGCAGATCTCTGGACACAGCACCGCGGTGATGTACATTACGGTGACGCCGCATCCCAGAGCTTCGTTGCTGCCCTGCGATTGCTGCAGTAGTCAACAATTCAGCGCCCTTTTCATAATAACTGGTGTTACAAATTGAATCCGGAATGTCGCAAATTCCGGCACCAATTTTTTGTTTTGTCAAGGTAGTCAACCTATATTCGATTGCAGGCGCGTCTCACCGCTAAACAACTTTGTTATTTATCATGGCAATCAGGCATTCGACGCCTAGCGTTCCACGCTAAGTGTGAGAAACTGCAGCTGTTCAGCATTTCAATGTTAACTTTTTTCTTCGCGCTATTGCGCTGGACACCCCGTGAGTTGAGTGACAGGTCCGGCATCGCAGCTCCACCACGGTACGTGACTTGTGCCGTGATCGATGCAAAGGAGCTCTGACGCCCCATCGCCACACCCTGAGCACGCCCAATTTGACATTGACTGTGTTCGAAGAGTTCAAGGCCCCGATGGCAGCATCGAATCGACTCGAAGGAGGCCATGCACGGCTTACAAGCATCTGGCTTGCAGTTCGAGACGATATGTAGACTGGAAGTGATACAATTTGAAAACTAATTTGGTTTTTTGTGAGTTCATACAGTGTTGTGACGCATGTTTATGTTCGCGGGAGGCTGGTGAGTCATTGTGTCTCCACTTGGGATCCCTCCACTTTGTTTCGATTTCAAAAGATGCAGCCCACGAATTATCTGAGTGCACTACGGAAGTGAATCGTTCCTGGGACGCCACAACTCTACGAAGGCACTTGCTTTGGGCAGCAGTAAGTTTTGAAAACTCCGCTGTCATTTGTAGTTTTGAAAGTTGTTTTGTCCTGTGGTGGGTTCGTGCTTCAAAGTGGATGCCGTTGTCCAGGCGAGATCACCACGTTCATACCGAAACGGCGTCAAGGACAGCTTAAATAAAACTGGAGAAACCTACGAAATGTTGAAACTTTACATAAGTATCCGGGCTTTGCCTTCAGGTAGCTTGTGGTCTCTCAATCGCCTACAAAACCCATCTCTGCTCGCTGACTCCACCGAAACATGGCTGGGGCTAATGTTGCCCAATTACTGCTCAAGCACAAGCTCTATACAAGCAAAATAACCTCTGAAGAAACTTACTGATTATAATTATGGCCATCTTGAGACGCATGGATCGTTTCGCGCTGTTGCAAGGGGATTGGATTCGAAAGTCCGTGCAGTAAAATATCTCTTGCGGGCAGTCGTGTTGTAAACGAGCGGGGGAAGATGCATGTATTGAGCTGCTTCTCCTTAGAGAGAGTGTGTGAGCGTTGTTCAAGTCTTCTGGTACGGTAGGAGCTTGGTGAATGCGCCAGATGTGTCGCATTTCCGGAAGGCCTCACTCCACACTAATTTAAGTAACTGAGCTGTAGAAGTGACTCAGCACGGAAAGATTTCGATTGCTCGGTGATTTACAGCCCTCGAGCACGGTGCTTATAACAGCTCCGAGCACAGTCTCCAATCTGAGAAGGGCGAAGAGAGCTCTTTCTGTGCAAGTGTGAGAGCGTTTAGTGTGTTATCAGCCATGATACGGATTCGATGTGCGCAGGCTCATTATGCAGTGTTTGAACAAACTCTCGGGGTCCGATACTGCCTAAATGACAGCTAAGCTTCTAAGATAGCCTTTTGCTAGTAATTCTCGGAAACTATCAAGCGGAATTGATAGTTTCTCTTCCTGGGAGAACGTTCCAGGTGAAGCAAGCCGAATGTTGAAAGCGGTCAACACTTTGAGCACTGGCGAAGCTACTTGGCGTTTGAGATCTCTGAGACATTCTTTTGATTTGTGAAGTTAATCTGTGCAAGTGTACGTATGCGCCGGAAACTGTGTCATCTGGTTGGTAATTACTATCGACAGCAATAATCTTTGTTCACTCTTAAGGTTATACGACAGCATCGATATCAGAAATCCGACAGACTATAACTATCACTTCATACCGCTCTTTCTCTTCGCTCGATCCTCTAGCAATCCTGGAGTTTTCCTTTCTCGGTGGAGTTCTCGAGGCTGTACTCATGTAGGGGTGGATTTATGTCCAGGGATTGGATGCTGGTTTTTATAAGTACCCACAGCAGCACTGAGCTCCCTGCTCCTCTTATTTGCTTCGCTTGGATGCTTCTTTTGACTGACTTGGTTGACATAGCACGTACTTCCGGGACTTCGAAGAGAAGTTTTCAAAAACTTCGCTGATTCATCCAAGACTCGGTAGGAAAGGGCTATTTGAGGCACTTCGCTGTCTTTCAGGTAGCATCGGATATCGAGAGCTTGTTCAAACACTGCATCACGAGCCTGCGTGGCATGGCTTGATAACACATCGAATCCTTAGCATGGCTAAATAACACACCTGACTTTCTCAAGTTTGCGCAAAAAGAGCTGTCTCAAAGATATTTTGTAGTTCATTGTTCATGTTTTGCTGAACTCTGAGGGAGCTTTATTTCACGGTTTTCAGAATGGAGGCGGTGGCCTGGATAATATTCACTGTCCTAAAGGCAGCGACGCTGAGCACAAGAATCTCGGGATACAATCGTTGCGGAAACAGCTGGTTGGAAAACACGTATTCCAGACCGAAGGGCGCGGGTTGAAACAGCGACCGAAGCTGCTATACAATTTGCGAGAATTTACTGGGACTGGTGAAGACAACAGTACAAGATGCGCCATTGCACGCACTTGCTGAACAAAAAAAACACCTTCAGAAAACCGGCAGACTTGCATCCACTTCCAAGTTTAGGTTATGCTAGCAGCTTGAGCTCAGCTGTTGAACCGACCTCCCTGGTCAATAGTCACTATGTCAGATGAAATTGGACATGCATGTATATAGGATGCATAAAGGATGCATAGAGGGAGTATGGTGAGGGGTTATGGGTATGCATAAAGGATACATTCTATTCTCCTCTGACACTATAATAGAGCTCTCTGGTCGTTAGTTTATCCGCTAGTACACCCGTTACTAGCGGGATGGAGTCCTTTCTGTGGTAGGCATTATCACGTGCCGCGCTGTGAGCAGGATAGGATGGGATGGGATAACTGTCTAACTCTGGAACATCTGGCTGTATACGTAACATCTAGCTGCTGTGCGCGATGTTGTTCCTTAGCTAATGTGGGTAACTCGTGTGTATGTACTTGTCAGCTGGTGCACAAAATTTGGATAGCCTTAGTCTGCCACTACGTTGAGATATCAAGGGACTGGGTAAGACTTAACCAACTTGGTGCTGTGAGCTACTCAACACCGTAGTGATAGCTTATCCTGAAATATCCGAAGTTACTTCTATGTAATTGTCGACTCGCCGACGGGAAAGTGTACGGGTATGTACAAGGGAGTCGTCATCTCGCGCTCGAACGTTTCTGGTTCTTGGATCGTCCAAGCGCGGGCTTGACTATGTGGCGAGGGCTGAGGACATGCAGCTTCGCATTCAAACAACGTTACAACTGTCTCCGTAAACATCTTTTAAGGCACTCACATTCATGACACGGTTCATCTCAAGGCTACTTTATGATTGGTTCAGCTTCTGCTGTTCATGGAGAAATCTCCGTTGCAAGATCCCCAGTGTACAGTGTACTTTATGGAAGTCAGAAGAACAACTTGAAACACACGTTGGGCGGATGTGTTCACATGCACATTCAGTTGATCTCTGAGTCTAAATATGATAAGATAGGATAACATGCTCAGATAAGCTGCGGAGGTAGCCAGCATTGGCTGGGTTGCGTGCCAATGGAACTATTTCCCTCTTGTGTGCTTGATGAGAATGTATCGAGCATTATGTTTCACCATCAAAGCCTTCTGTGCAAATCCAATCATTAGTCCTGGATTTTCTGAATATTACAAGCCACTGAGAATGCGCTAGCAAAGTATGAAGCAAAACTGAGTCCTGGCTTCAAGTGCTAAGCAGTTGTGAAACTCAAGTTTACAGCGCCCTGCTCACTTCGTACAAACAATTGCTTCCATTCACACAACCCTACCAGAAGTGAGATAGGGTGTAGGCCACGTTATCAGCTTATCATCTGTTCTGCTACGTGACACTGTTACTCTGATGTTGCTTTAAAAATCAGAGAACAAGCGAGCTTGTGCTGCAGCTGTGTCACTGCTAAGCTTGATGTAAACATTACCTGTATGTGGCTTGACACTCACTCTGGCTCTCCTGCGTTATTTTGTTTGCGTGTTTGTTCTCTCATGAAAGGCAAAGCAACAGATTGGCCCAGTATATAGAGGTGAAGCACATGTAATCTTAGTATGGCCGCTACTGTATTGCTCAAGGTACAATGCCACCTTCTGCAGAATATCCGGGGGAAGCCTGCACTAGGGGTAATAAAAGTTTCAATAGCTTATTTTTGCCATGAACTTAGTGATTGGTAGCCGATGTTACTGTGTTCAGGAAGTTGTTTCTCTGCCCTTGTTACATGATGAGGCTGAGACAGTTACTGTTGATTGTAACGCATAGACCATGTCTTGAATCTGATGAATGAGTGATTCACTGGAATAAATGTCCTATGCTGTGTGGCTATGATATGATATGATATGTGACATCGATACAGACCATTTCTCTGTACAAGCGTACACAGTACTCTGTACTGGGAAATTAATTCATGTTTGTTACGCTCAAAAATACATGACACACACCTGCCGTAAATGAATGACGCCAACCCACAAAATCCTCCTGTGCTCAGCTCTCTGTAAGTATGAGGATATTATCATTACTCCCAGGCTTGTCATTACACACCTGCTATGTTGAATCACACAGCTCATGTGTCTACAGTAGAAGCTTATCTGTGAATATTTAAATGATGTTGAGCATAAACCAATGCCTGTACATGCTTCTTGACTCACTATAGGTATAGGGCTGCCTAGATCCTTTCTAGTACCTTCTTTACGTTTTCAGAGATGTTCACTTACTGAGTAAACCATGTTTCAAGACATGAATGTTCGAAGTGATTGATTATATTTGTAACGCAAGTCACGTCAGTAAGCTGACAGCCAGCTCATTCAGGATAAGGTTACATCTGGATTGCAGCTGGTATAGAAGTCCGGACTTCTCACTGCCTTGTGCAAAGGTAACAGGATGCTCTGGATCTGATACTGCTGGTGACAAGTAGACGCGCACATCACCATGGTGTACAGCGCTCTGATGCAACCCTGATTTCAGTCCAAGGTAGCAACAAACTTAGAACAAGTGAGCAAGTTGATTCCAAGTTACACTGCCTGGGTGAGATTATTTTGAGAAGCTTCAGGAAGTGTATCAAAGGGTGGGTTTGACACTGCTTGCTCCTCAACAAAGTTGTAGGTTTTCCACTTAAAATATGCAGCCTGTTTGTTTCTAAGAATATCGTAAGCGTAACTGTTCAGCATTTGAACTCTTTTTCGTGGGAAAACCTACAGGTCCAAAGATACAACGTAGGATAAGCATGGGCAGATTCTGCTAGAGAATTTCGTGAGAGCATTGCCTAGTTCTGAGAGGTTGTTGGTGACTGGTGTTCCTTTCAAAGGCAACGTGTATGTTAGCAGTACTCATGTACAATCCTCAGATTATAAATTAGATTATAAATTCCTATTATGCCAGGCAATAATAGGAACTGAAATACACCAGGGCACCAACGCCAGCGCTGCTTGCTTACGAATTGCAGATGGTGGATAACCAGCTTCACCGCTTGCTCGACAAGTCACGTTGTATCACATCACAAGTTATGAGAACAATTGAACTGTGCGATCTTGCCACAGTTCAGGCGCTAAGCTCAGATCAGCATCTCAAGCAATGCCAGCATACCCTTTGTGCGAGCTATCCTGTCAGTCTAATAACGCAGTGACTTGACAAGCAGACGCAATCCACAAGTGTGAATGATTACGATGTATTGTAGTTGAGGCCTGTGACGCCATCTGGTCTTGGTATTACTACTGTAATTTCAAACAATGCACCACATCAGCCACCTACGAGAGTACCATTCGAGTTACTTCTAACCAGCTCCTGGATCTAGTAGCTGTATCGAGTTACTCTAGCCTTTTGACACAAAGGTTAGGTTGCGAAAGCTGCTTCGCCTGTGTCATAACATCGTTGCATGCACTGCTCTCTGTTTCGACACAGCAAGTGCCAAGCTGGCTTTCACCCAATACCAGTCCCCAAGTCAAGCAATGAAACTAGTAGCGGCTGGGAAAGGCATCTAGTAACTGAATATAGTTACGAGTCGCACCTTGATGTTCGGACTAGCATTGCACTAGTGGATGCTAATCCCACAGTGAGAACCGTACTATCGACTGTGTGGCTTCAGAATCAAATAATTATGATACATTCGAAGACATAAACAGTTGTTTGCTCCCGTTTACTGCATTGGAAAACTCACTTGACAAAGCCGTGTAAGAACCAACGCCAGTTACTCCACGCCTGACCGTATCCAACACACTTTGAAGTTAATCAACTCCCAGTACTCCACTTCAAGTATCTTTTCCAGCTTACATTACAGTTGGTTGTAGGTCTTGTCTTGAGCAAGTTCTAGGTCACTGTAGCGCGAGGCCACCGCCGATGCAGCAGATTCCAAGCTTGCACGGCGATAAAGCCGAAAGCGTACCGCTTGTTTTGATGTTCAGCTGGAAGGGCCAGGCAGCCTACAAGCCCTCTTGGAGAAACCTGGAAGTGGTGACGAGTGCACTACCTCTGATCCCCTTAAACTCAGCTCGCGAGATGGAAGTGACAGGTACAGTGATTCCAATCTCATTTTGGTAGCTAGATCAGTCTGCCCTAAGTAGTACATTCAAGATGTGCCACAAAGCAGCTGACTTACCTGTGGTTAGCACAAAGCTTCATAGTTCAGTCTTGATGCAGCTAGGTCGAGAGACCAACCAGGAAACCTTTGAGTGCGTGCTTCACCGAAGTTAAAATGGGACATTAGTTGATACATTGTGTTTTTGAGCATTCTTGAGAGGTAAAATTGCCTGTGATGCCTGGTTTGGCAAGAATAGCTTTTCTAGTCGATTCACTGAATTCAGAAACCGAGCCAGTATGGAGGTATTTGCTCGCCCATCATTTCTTATTCAGGCTGTACTGAGTTTTTCTTTTTGCAGCAGGATGTATGTTCGATACAAGGTTGGCTGTTTCGTCTGAGACATAGTTAGATAACTCAATGAACCGGTTGAGCACTTCTCTTTCAGCAAAGTTAGGTGCTTCTCAGAACCAGGTTTTATTATTCTTTCTACATATCGACTGCCCGATAAACAAGACCTGAGTGCTCGATCTCTGGTGCGTTTCCACCACAGCTCGGCAGCTCAATGCTGAGCTGGAACGCTTATACGGTTGGTGCTTCAATGCAAATCAGCGCCCGTTTAACAAGCAATAAGCTCAGTGAGGCAATCTTATCGGAAATCACTGCGTGTGTCTTGCTACCTTCCGCATGATGATCGAATTCCAATCCTCATTACTTCATGTGATTCACACAGACATCCCCTAGTTAAGCTCGCGATGAGCTACAAAAGCTCCTACAGCTTCTTAAGTTAAAGCTATGCGTCCATCATGAATCGCTTCGAAAGGCTGTGCTGGTTGTGTTTGTGTACGCTTACCGTAGATTCTCCCATCTCTTATTGCAAGTTGGACCGATGCCACCACAGAAGTTATGAACAGACCAACCAATCTTCCTGCGATGCTCTGTATCAGAGGTTGTGCTCCCATCGCTTTGTGTAGACATCAGCTGTCTCTGAAGGGATAGCTTCATTTTGTGAACAGAAACAATCTGCACCTGACTCAGGGTAGGGTGGTGCTTGTGCCAGGCTTTCACAGCTGTTTCCACTTTCCAAATGGCCTTGTGAACACCTTACAGTGCGCACATACATGTTGCACCTTATCACTTCTCACATATAACCCTATCACTGTACAAAGGTAGGTAGATACTTAAATGCGCACAGGACCATATACCCCTACGGCTCCTGTTGCACACTGACAGCTTTTTTGAAACTTATCCTGAATCGAATCAACACCTGCAACCGGATATAAATACCGCTGGTGTCCTGTGACTTGCATGGAAACTTCCCGAAGAAGTTACTTGAAAATTATCTTGAGCAGCATGTATATGGAGATGAACATGATCTGCTTCAGGCCCCTGTCAACAACATTGGGTAATATCCTCAACACAGCTATCCAATGTCAACGTCTTCTATGATACAGCATTAATGACTCTATCAGATAGCCATTAGTGTTACATTCAAGTGATGATGCGCTCAGCCTGTGCAGGCATTGGCTTGCCTGTAATAAATTAAGTTGAGGAACATAGCTTCAAGTCCACCAGCTGCCACATGAGTGTACTACCCCGATTCATCAAGGGGCATGCAGCATCAGTTGTGATTATTTCTTGGAGTCCCAGTGGAGACTCACTGATCACTTGCTCATGTGATGAAACAGCAATTCTGTGGGATGTAGCGGCTGGTACAGGGAGGCAGCTCACTGAAAGGCACTCAGACTCAGTGACTAGCGTTGCATGGAACCCCAGAAGTGCCATGCTAGCAACTGGTTCAGTGAACAGCAGAGTAGCTCTGAGGAATGCAGTAACTGGAGATGTTGTGAGTGTACTCATGGGATATGGTGAGGGTTGTGTCAGCATCATGGCATGGAGCCCTGATGGAGCTACGTTAGCTGTGGACTTATGGAGCAATGAGGTAACCTTGTGGGATGTAACATCCATGAAGATGATTCAAAATCTGTATGCAAGTTCACAGTTAGTGAGCGCCGTTGCTTGGAGCTTGGACGGTGCCATTCTAGCAACTGTTGCAGAGGATGATATTGTGAGGCTGTGGGATACATCAACATGGGCATTGCTGAGCTTTCTAGAAGGGCATGCAGGCGTTGTAGTAAGTGTTGCATGGAAACCTGATAGTGCAATTTTAGCAAGTGGTTCAGAAGATCATGCAGTCATCTTGTGGGATGCATTAAGTGGTAGAGTTACACGTTATCTGGAAGGACATTCTAGAGCAGTTTATGGTGTTGTATGGAGCTCTGATGGTTGTGCACTGGCCACTTGCTCCGGGGAACGAAAAGCATTCTTATGGGATGTAGATTCTGGCACAATCAGGTTTGTTACTGAAGGCCATATAGGCCCAGTGGTGAGTATTGCTTTTTGTCCTGATGTTCCAGCCTTAGCCACTGGCTCATTGGATGGCTCAGCTATCCTGTGGGATGTAACAACTGGGATAGCTATCCGTACCCTGAACGGGCATTCAGATGGTGTGAACATGATTGCATGGAGCCCTGACGGTGCCACAATAGCTACGGCATCAAGTGATAGTACAGTAGTTCTGTGGGATGCATTGGCTGAAGAGATTGTACACAAGTTGAAGAGGCATGTTCGTGTGACAAGCAGATATGTATGGAGATGCAAAGGTGTTGAGTGCTTGAAGTTGTAAGTAGGCAGCTCTCAGTGACATCGTGAGATCACGGGTGATGTACAGTTAAATGTACACAGTTAACAAGTGCTATTTTTGACTCAGATGTTACAGTCAAAAATCCTGTGTGGGAACCTTCTCGAATACTGTACAGAACTACAAACCTGCACAACATTCTCTCAGACTTCAACGCACTCGTACAAACCACAAAATCTTGAGTCAAATCAGCAGTCTCTAACACAATCCCTGCTCAAGATATCGAGTGAAGCCTTTCACAAACAAACCCTGTGTACTCAAAGTTAAACTTAATTGGTATGAGTATCAAAAAGACTTCACCAAGCCACGCCAGCCTTTAAATTTTGGTCTTATGTTACACCAGAACTCACTGATGGAAGATCTATTGCCATCATATGTTGATTCCAGCCTGTGCTTGAATTGCGTAACTTGTTACAATCAGGAAGTGGTCCAGGCCAAAACGTACGAATCAGGATTGTCCCAAAAACATTTGAACAAACAACCATGAGCTTGCTTTGTCGTGCCCTACATGACCAGAAAACGAAGTTAAGGGTACACTATATTATGGTTCCAGATTGTGCAGTTTGCTATTGACTGCTCAAATAGGGAAAGCCAGCAAAGGCACTGACTTGTGAATGACTGGAACGTTTGTGCGCCAGTAGGAATGTTGTTAAGGCGCAGTGTGCAATTTGTGTACAGGGAAACAAGCTTGTCTTAGACAGCACTTCTTTCTGATATCTGCCCCGTATGATTGATCACAAGCTCCAGCAAAGAGCACAGCTTCTGTCTTAACATAATACCCTTTGCAATGTTGTGAAAGGAATGAAGATGAAGACAAGATGATTTCAGCTGTAGTATAGAGCAAGCTAAAGCCTTCCGTTGTCTTCATGGAGAGCTGGTGTTCTGCTCAGTGTGTAGATGTCATTACAAATGTGTACTGTGCTAGATGTAAAATGGATCATCCCTGGTGAGGCATTAACAGTTCTAAGTAATGACCCAGAAGAATCTGATCTTCGGGTATGGGATTGCTCATTATCCAAGCTCTGTACTAGGGGTGAGCTGCCTTGACATAGCCTGCCTGCAAAATAAAAGTGTCACTTCTGCACAGCAGGGCAGACGTTGATACAAAGCTGTGCAAGCTTACACGCTTGAAAGATGAGTTAGAAATGGCGTGGGTAAGTTTTCTGATGATGAGATTGGTTTGGAGCAACACCAATTGACATTGAATCAGATCGCTAGAAAGGGGGTTGAACAGTAGAGCTTGATGAATCTAAATAATGCGAGGTTTACACTCATATGGACCTTATTGCACACAAATAGTGCCACTGAATGCTTCAGCGGTGGAATGTGCGTGAAATAGCAGAGTAGTTCACCAACGGAATCGAGCAGTTACCGTACAGGCTTGACGGGATGTCGTATGTGTAGAGAGCTTCGCCGCACAAGTACTAGAACAATACGTCAGTTTTTCCTTGTTCTAGGGCACTTCCATGGGGCCACGGGTGCAGTGCTTCATGCGAGGTTAAATAATTGGTTTTTGATGGTACGAGCACTGGTTTAAACCAGATTGTTGTTGCAGCTCATATGCTATGCCATAGCATGTTTCCTCGCGAATCATCGTTCTAGTGAAGGCAGTTCTTCGCAATAAGATGCGGCAGTTTGCCCAAGGAGTCTTCTTTGTGCTTGCATTTCGATGGCGGGGCTCGCATCTTGTAAATAGCAAAAGACACTCCAAGACCATTTTCCGAATCTCAGGTCAAGATTTAGCGTCACTGTGTGTTCACGTACCTTGCATGATGCTGGTTCACTGTCCTTGTTAGAAAAGAGACAGGCTAGTGCAAGAAGAGCAGCGCAAACAGGCCGAGGCGGAAACCCGGACTGGTAAAGAAAACACAGCTGCTCTTCGCACATACAGTGCGAATGAGGACAAGTATGATCTGTCGTCAGAGCAGTGAGTGTCTTGTCTACAGCACGAGCAATAACTATGGACGCACCAAGCATAGATGCACAGCGCACGCACAAAGACAGGTCTGTTTTGGAGCGCAAGCTAGACAGATTTATCTTACAATCGGGGCGCAAGAGCTACCGGAAACGGGATATGACTAGCGTAAGAGCCACATGCTCGAGCAAGAACAAGGCATCAGTTATCTTGCGTGTGCCGGTGCGAGTAATTATAAGATCTCAGAATATAAAGTTTTGCCAGATATTTCAATCTTAGAGTGACACAGTGCGGAACTCGGTGAATGTAGACGTGCAGATACTATTGTGAAATGACCAAACGACGTACAAATGGAACACACCAGTGCACGTGTTATGTATTCTAGTACCATTAGCAAAAGCCCATTGCCAGTTATGCTTGACTTGGCAAAAACATCTGTTTTAGTCCTTGCACTCAGTTTGAGATCGCGAGAGAACGAAAAAGCAAGAGGTTGTTGGTCCCACACCATCTCAGTTGAAGGTTCGTGAATGGTAGGCTTGATTGCTTCCTCCGAGACATCGTTGGACAGGTAATTGAATCTCTGCGTCGGACAGGTAATTGAACCGAGTAAGCACATCTCTTTCAACGAGGCCAGTTGCAGCAAAGAGCCAGGTTTCTTATTCATTTTGTCTATGTAGTCTTCGAAAACAGGGCTCGTGAGCTAGATGTTGAGTGCATTTCCATTCCATATAGCCCCGCAGCTCAATGTCATCTGAAACGCTTACGCTCTTGTCGAAAGATGCGAAGGCGCATTTTCAGCGCTCTGTCAAATTCATCGTTAGCTTTGGGGTCTACGATACATACATTGAGCTGGATTGCCATATCGAGGCGCCTAGGGCGCAGCAGTGCATTGTACTACGAGCATGCGACCACGCTTTTGAGTTGGACTGCACGCGTGTGTGATGTCGCTAGTGCAGCCTCGTGTTCTCATATAAAGACAAAATTTAGATCTTTGTTGATAGAAAAGGGCTCGGCAATGTGCGTGGACGCTTGCGTGCTAGAGAGAAGCTGGTAGGAAACACACAGAGGCGAAGAGACAAGCCATAAGAAAGCATGGGGCTGCTCAATTCGCAATCTCTACAAGGTATTTCTGGTCTGTACGAGTTGCCAGATGGGCTCATTGGACTACCAGCAAATGGAGCGGGGTGCAAGGTCTTCACCGTCCAGACTACTGATGCGCTCGACAATGACACAGAGCGCAAGCAAACTCGCATGTATCTTCTTGAAAATATATTTGACGTTCCAAATAGTAGAGCGAAGGAGTTGGCGGACCTTTCTAAGCGCGAGAATCAGCATGCTTGAAGAAGAAATCGCCGCTGGTTAACTTTGCACCAAGTTGTGTGAGACTACGCTCTAAAAAGCTAGGTTTTGGAAGATGCTACAAACTAGACGCGATCAAGCTTGTAGCAAGTGAAAGAGACATTGTAATGGAGCATTCTGGCAACTGCCCCTCTCCCCCCTCGAAGGTGAAACATGGGTGTCAGCGAAAGGGAGCGCTATCGCTGAAGTATAATGCTTCAGAGTTGCGAATACCTACACAATCATAATTTTTATGTGCAGGAAGTTCGCGGCGTACACCGTTTATTCGTTCGAGATCAGCTTATCCGATCACAGATCGACTACGCTACGTCACCAACCCCATCAAACATCCTCACTGAAACACCGCAAACACCAAAGCATTGTACAAGAGTACTTGTTCAATTCCAACAGCGTATTAATTCATGGCGATTAGCAGTTTGACACACCGAATTTTGGCATGGCTGAACGCCACCTAAAACATGCACAAAGGTATTACGACGACAACTGACACACTCTGTCAAAGTATCACACCATAATTGATTCTTTACAAAATGGCGTGACCTTCACGGAGTAAAGCGCAACAAATTTAAGTTAAAGCGAGAGAAGATTACATTATCGCAAACAGAACTCCAGGTCCGATTTCTTGTAGAAAAACCTTTCAATTTCCCATAACGAGAACTCATCTCTCCTTGATCGCCTGTACTGCCAACTGATGGAGTCGTTTAAACTGATTTTTGCGGAGCCCGGTGTGTTCGATCTCCCTGACCCGCAGCCCAAGCGTTGACCAAGACCATCTACCGGCGCATTCTCACTACCACAACTCTATTACACACCTACTTATTGACAGGTTGCGAGGTCTCCCGCACATAAGGCGTTTTACGAGGTGTATCCGTACAGAGTTGAGCGAGGCCCTAGTTTCATCCTAAACCCCCCCGATTCAATTACACCTCGATGTGGAAGAAATTCTTCACAAAACATAGGAAAAGCAAAAGCAGGTCAGGTCAGGCTGACTCGTCGTCAGGTCAAGAGCACCTGCCATGGACACCCAGGAACGAACGAGCGCAGGCAATCCCAGCTCACGCCAGCGCTGAGCGACGGCTGCAGTACATCCAGCAGCAACTGGACACTTTTGGACCAAGCAGTGTTATATTGGGAAAGTATACTGTTCTCGGTCCGTATCCTAATCGCATCGCTGGAGGTGTGTTTCAAAAAACACTTCACATTACTGCACTGAGCAGCGTTTCCCGTGAACCAATACTGCTTAAATCCCCGTACAAGAACTTATTTGTTCGTTCCCAGGAGGTTGAATGGCGGTGTGCTGGAAGTATGATAAGCGCTTGGGCTGAAGTTCAGCATGTCTGTGCGCAGCAAAATTTCGCGCTTGCAGGCGAGGGAGTCGTCCAGTTCTGTTTAAAGTTTACTGGTACTGGTGTGGAGGACGTCGCGATCAAGTTCTTCGCAAAGGTAGAGTCGTACAAGGAGGAGGTTGCGCTGTACCAGAACCGCAGCTTCGAGTCGTTCATGCCTCTGCTGTTAGAGCACTCTGATAACACGTCAGGATCCCACACGGACGCGTTCCATGATCCGCTGCCGCCGTATATCGTCATGGAGAAGGGTACGAGCCTGCTCAGCGGGCAGAGCTTCATGCGCGACAAATTTAACGCTATCAATGTGCGCTTTCGACAGGGAGAACGCCCTGCATGAACCGAGTAGAGCATATGTTGGAAAGCGCTAAATCCATTCGGATTTAATTGTCTGGGATCTTACGTTGTCGGTTATATAGTGTACTCTTGAGTGACCACTCTCAACAGCATACTACTTTGCTTTCAATGGAGCAGTAGAGAGGTCAATAAAAAAATTCGTCAACGTTCGTCCCATTTGTGGTCGCGACGTTGCATGTCTTCGAGACAGAATGCCCGTCGTAGCCTGGAGCTGTTATCATTGTGCCATCATATTTTTGGACTCTGTTGCCCTGGAGCAAAATTCACTTGTCTTGCATATACACGCTATCAATAGCATGCACTTGCGGACAACACGTTCTCGCTCGTCCAAGCTCAACCCTGTTTTAGGCCGCAGCATATACATTTTAATTTAGCTGCTCCGCTCAAAGATGCTTCATGCTACGGCTTAAGATTCGGCACGATACCTTTAGTTCGTATGACTTAATTCACTGCAGCACATCTTCTCCTTTGCGACGTCCTGTTCAAGATTTACGATAAGATGGTTCGCCCTGCTTACTTTGGGATAGTTTGGATGATGAGGCAGAGATAGCCGGAATCATGTTGGTGTCCATTTCAGAGCAATAATGGCTGATGACCAGTAACCACTTGGATGTTTTCCAATGCTGTCAAGGCTTACGGTATATAATCATCTATCTACTCCTGAGCCGTAGTGTAGCTCAAGGGCCAGCCCTTTCGAATAGTCTGCAGACCTGGATGGTGCTCTGGATCTCTAATCACCTCTGCGCGCAGGAAGGGGGGGGTGAGTGGTGCAGGTTTGTTCCATTTAGCTTTGAGACCTACAACAGGTTAAGTAGGTCCGCCGAGCGATTTGTTAGAAATGAGCGCGGTGTCCCAATTCTATCAGGGATGTTACTTTTACAACTAGAGAATTGAAAAGTGCAAGTCGAAAGCTTTAAGAGCTGAATAACTGATACTTGGGATAACCAGGGTAATCCAAGATAGCAGAAG
>JAULKQ010000787.1:0-66120 GCA_032356285.1 Smithsoniella earleae
AAAGCCTCATGATCATTCAACCATCAACCCAGAAGTCGGAGTCCACCCTCGGTCAGGTGTGAGATGACTCGGACGTTCGCCTCAAAAATATGCCCTTGATCGATCCTGAACTCGTAAAGCGAGAGAGCATCAAACTGATCCGCTCGTGGGATATTCCGGTAGTCGATCACCTTCCGACGTTGGAGACCGAGGATGAGCTTTCTCCGCAGACCGCTGAGAGTGTTGCTCGACGCTGCATCGTCATCGCTCATGTCGTCGGTATCGGATTTGGCGGCGACACCAAGAAGCTTCGTGACGCAGTAGAGCAGTTCGGATTAATGGATTCCGCTTCCCAGCACGAGCGGGATATGCTGACGCGGGACGATCATACAGAGCAGGAGAAGATCGATGCGCAGTGGCTCGTTGAGTGCATGCAGAGTTTCGCTTGGTGCCTCGGGCTTTCCTCCCTCGAACACTTCAAGGATTGCGACGATGATCTGGCATCCAAGTTCCCTGATCCATTCACCGATCCATCCGACTTTATCGCGTCGGCATCGCTACGCCCGTTTGGTGAAATTTACCAACAGGCCGACATTCACTACCGTCTGCATTGGGCAGCCCGTAACGCTCGACTCTCTGGATCAGAGTTTCCCGTCCGCGAAAGATTCTTGCGCGAGCGGCGACGGGCACTCGATTGGGTCATCGGCGTGGAGGCCGATTGGGACGAAGTGCCATCGGACACGTAAAACAAACCAAGGCGAACAAGCCGTCGCTCTCAACACCTGCCCCGCCGCGAGTTCAATCCGTCATGAGCATTCCACCTTCAACCCACAGTCGAAGCCTCGCTCTCGGGCAGGTGTGAGAGGACTTCGACGTTAAATGGCAAACATGAAAGCGAAATTACTTTCCACTGAAGGCACATACCTTGAAGCACTTATCGAAATTGATGGGTGTGAATACTGTGTTATGGATGAATTGACTCTTGATGTCGAAAGTATGCCCAAAGAGGGACAAGCTTTTGAATTTGAGTTCTCAAACTTGCTTGACGAAGACGAATCGTGGGAATCTATTTTCCAAGGAAATCCGGAAAGAAAAAAGTGCCTTGAACAAATTAAAGGGTGGAAATATAGGGCTTTTGGAGAAATTATTTCAATTAACCCTGTTAAGGTAGATTGTGGAGTGCTGGTTGAGGAAGATGTAATCCATTCCCATGATTCAAAGGTTGTTGGTGAGTTTGTTACATTTACAATCAGCAGACTCGGTGGCTATGCCATTTAACAAGCGCAATCACGCGGATCAAATTTCCGCTGCGCTCCAATTTGCCCGGTGTTGCGGGCGTTGGGCGAAAAAATGAAGCTGTTTACCTTCACCGATAATCTTGAAATCGTCGAAGGCGCCATCTCAGTCGATGCCGAGATCTCGATGATTCCTGCGTCGGAAGGAGGTCGCCACGGTCCATTCACAAAAGGGTTCCGCCCCAATCATAATTTTGGAGACGAGACGAACCGGTCGTTCTTCATCGGACAGATCGAAGTTGAACCCGACGAGTGGGTGTATCCCGGCGACACGAAGAAGCTCTCAGTGACATTCCTTGGGGCCGAGGGGCTTCGGGAACTGCTGACGACCGATCGGATTTGGAGGATTCAGGAGGGACCGAAGTTGATCGGCACTGGGCGAGTGTTGTCGGTCTCACAACGAGAACCCGCGCCGAACAAGGCAGAGTAGCCAAGCCTCACCACGTCACGAGTCGAAAGTTTCATGGACATTCAACCTTCAACCCAGATTCGGAGTGGCGCTCTCAGGTGAGGCTGGCTATCTTCGGACGTTATTGGCAAGGACAATCCTTGAGCGAATCAGATGACATAGCCCGCCACGTCGCTGGCGCAACCGTTACACACGCGGGTCCATTCTCCAACATTGAAGTCCCCTCGCTGTCAGAGCCCCTGGGACGCGATTTTTGCGAGAAATGGGTTATTCCGTTCTATCGTGCCTCATTGTTCCGCGGAGCGGATGAATTCGCAAATGCGCTCCGGCCTGTATATGCTGACATTTCGTCCGAATTGATCATCAAGCTACTGTCAGACTTCAACTGGCGACCACGCATTACCGCGGCCTACTTTGCCGCCATTCGTCGTGACTGTACGGTCCAGGACCACATCGGAAAACTGTTGTTGCGAAGTGACGTTTGCTATGCCGGTGGTGGATACTGCCTTGCTTTGGCGCGTTTCAATACGCCGACGGCGATAGACTACCTGCAACAATATTTGGCATACTATCTGACCAAACCCGACTTCTGGTTTGACCAAGGTGACGCGATTGGAGCTCTTTCATTTCTTGACTCCGAAAACGGAACCCAAAATGTCGAGTCGTTTGGTGACGAATGGGGGCGATTTGCCGCCGCGCGAGATGGTTACCCGATGGAGACCTGCATTGAACGTTTCCAAACGCAGCTCAAAGCCGTCGACTTCATTGAGGGTCAAATGGGCCAATAACAATGGGTTGGACGCGGAGGCCTCGAAAGCGTCTTTTTGAAATGGTTGATCTTTCGCTCGGCCCCGGTCAACCCCGCCGTTCTGCATCTAAGACTCATGATGGCAACCATTGAAGCTGGCTTACCCGGTACTGGACCAGCACCAATCCATCTTCACACGGGCAAGCCGACCGAGTGGTCGGAAGGGTGCATCGTTAGATTTACGTCCAAATCTGGCGATGAATGGATCGGCAATCTCCAACGAGGATATGGATACGCTACCAAGCTTGTTGAATGGCCAGAGGCAAACGCGTTTATCGTCATCGCAAAGGGCGCAACCTATTTCGTTCGCCCAAATGAACCGATGCACTGGACATGCATCGACCTGCTCGGAATTGACGCCATCGTCTTGCGCCAACATGACATTGCATTGCTGGCAATGTATACTGACGTCGTTGCCATATCCAACAACGGAACTGAAATGTGGCGGCGCTCGGTCGCGATAGATGGTGTTGAAATCACCAAGATCGAAAACGGATTGATCTATGGTTCGGCTGGCATTGATCCACCTGACGAATGGCATCCGTTCCTGCTACGCCTCGCAACAGGAAACGATGCAGAACTGAAAAAAGGAATGTAGGCAACGCACGCTTGCGTGTGTTGGTTGCATTCCATGGTTGAACGAAACGCGGTTAGTTACAGTCGGGCTTCCATCTCACATTCTCATTCATGCCGTGTCTGAACTCACGGCTCTCTGGTTTCACACCTTTTCCCAATGATTTTCCACCGGTTTATCCATCATTATGCGGATTGTATATTTTTGATCATTCTCACTTTGACGATCTGATGGGTGTCAGATCATTTCTGTTGATGATTTGGTCCGGAATTTGTCTTTATTTTATATCAATGACATATTCTCACTGAGAAAAAATCAGTTTCTACTGCATTTATATTCATATTTCTACGGGCTGAACACGACATTACGATGCCCTTCATTTTGAGGGTTTTTCACTGGTTGGTTTGAGTTGATATTTTTTAGATGGTCCTTTGAGTTGTGGAGGTGCTCTGGCCGGGCATGGGGGTAATGGAACTTTGGTGCGCGGCAGCCAGGTTTTATGGGCTTTCATTTTTGATCTGCAGCGGCGGCAGTCGAGGTCATGATGTTTTCCATGGTTTTTAATGGGTAACCAACCCTATCGGAGTGCGGTGGTGATCGCCGCTTTGGAGGGCCATTGGCACTCAGGAATATTTTTCCTTTGAATCAGGGGGCTCTGAATATCTATACGGATATTTTAAATTATTTCAGCTATATCTATTCAGCTGATTCTGAACCTGGATAAATCCTTTCAAAGTGGTGATGACCGCCGCACCCCAATAGGGCACTCATTTCAATTTCATGATAATTATATTTCCAGGGATCATCTGCCTGCCAACGTGGTTTCCCTGAACGGAAATCCGGGTGATGGGATTGGTGGTTTGAGCCGCCCCTTCAGGGCTTTGGATTTGGGGGACGACAAACCCAAGGCGTTGCCTTGGGCTGACTTGAGTCGCGCCTTTGGCGCTTATTTTAATGCCGGGTTCTCAATGAAAATTGCGCGAGAGCGTATGGAGTCAGTTCAAGTCCAAATGACAACCTGCCTGCCCGGGAGGGCTGGAAAGGTCCAATGAAGAATGCACTGGACAACTTCCCGATCGTCCCACCTTCGAGCACACCGTCCGGAGCATCTTCTTTTCCCCGATTGCCGGCATACCGGCAACTGACAGAAGCTCCGTAGGAGCGGTAAGATACCAGCATAGCCCGCCAGGGCTATGTCCTCCAGCCCCCCAAATTCCCAGAGGTCTGAAGGACCGGCAGATAATCAGGTTCGCATGAAATTTTTCACCCCATCATCGTCACGGATAATATTTTAATATCAAAACCGTTGCCCAAGGGTTGGGAACTTACAAATCGGGCTGGTCTTTTAGACCTTATATTTGCTGGTATCGTGCCGTTCCGTTGGAGCTTGGCGATGTCATGTCGATCAGATCATTGGAAAAATAATTGAAGCCTCCCCATTTACCGTATGAGTGAGTTTCAGACCCGTCCGTAGCCGCCGTCGCGACAACAACAGAATCCTTGTGAACATCCAGACCGGGATATAAATTAGTCATAAGTCAATAGAGAGCCGCAAATGAAGAGGAATCAGCGAAACAACAGGAGATGTAATCTCCCAGTCAGCCAGCCGGAACCCCGGCAGGAAAACCGTCCATTCCGCCGGGCAGTGCTGAAGCTTCAGCGCAGCTCAGCCATATAGTCTAGTGGACCCGTCCGACTTCAAATAAATATCGCCCCAATACAATTCGACCTATAAAGGAGATACCGTGAGACCGGACGAACTGCTTTCAAAACAAAAAGCTCAGCGAAACAATGACTGGGGTGCGTGGTTTGTGGCTGCCGTGACCGGTTGTGTCCGTGTGATTGACCGGGATAATATCTTTTAAAAAATCCGATATGATATCGCGTCCTCAAATAATGCTGTGGATAGTGGCTGTTGGGCTATTTATATCTGGAGTGACTGTCTGGCCGGCAATACCTGAAATGGAGTTTCTGGTCCGGCTGGTCTGGGGCGATTCGGTTCCGGAAGGGAAGCTCCACAGTTTTGCAGTTGAGGCGATTGATGCCATGAAGTATGTGGATGAGCATTATCCATTTCTGATTTATGGGTATGACTGGCTGGCGTTTGCCCATATATGTCTGGCGATCCTTTTTGCTGGAGCCGCCAAAGATCCGGTCAGAAACAAATGGGTTGTACAATGCGGACTTATCATGTGTGTTCTGATTCCTGTTCTGGCGGGAATATGTATTCCGATCCGGGGCATTCCGATAATCTGGGTGCTAGTGGATGTCTCATTTGCACCAGCTGCCGGTCTGCCACTTTTCATGGCACTCAGAGACATCAAAAAAGCCGAAAAAGTGAGTGGGTACCAGTCGGCACCGGCAGGCAGGGCTCCTCACTCAGGACCTGATTGACCCCGGAGCTATCCTCTTTCCCTGGAAGTTTTATTTTCCAATTCTTGTGTTAATTTGAGACTATCGCCACGGGCTGTGATATATTAACGGCTCAAGTTGAATCATGGATTTCTGAATATGCAGGGAAGGATTTATATATTGCTGACGGGAATTGTTTTGTCGATTTTTTCTGTTATGAGGGGTGGGGTTTGTGGCTCCCTTGAGTATGTCCCGGCCCCGCCAGACAATCCGCTGAGGGGACTGGTGCCCTATGTGTCAGCCAGCGGAAAGGATCAATTTCCACACAGTATGGAGTTTTGCTATTTTCCATTGAAAGACCTGATGAAGGGCCCTCAGCAGTTTGATTGGACGCCAATTGAGAAGACGCTTGATGAGGTGGGCGGGCGTGGGAACCAGCTGATCTTCCGGGTCTATAGTGAATATCCCGGCAGAGAATCGGCTCTCCCGGCTTTTCTTACTAACGGGGGCGTTGAGATAATCAGATGGACCAACAGCCAGGACGGACAGATCAGCCACACTCCGGATTATGAAAACAGGTTGTTTAGAGATGCGCTGGCCGGATTCATCAAAGCACTGGGCGGCCGATACGATGGAGATCCGCGGATTGCTTTTCTGACAGCAGGATTGCTTGGGTCCTGGGGCGAATGGCATAATTTTCCAAGGGACGACCTGTGGGCTTCGAAACAGGTTCAGCTTGAGGTTATGGAATCATATACAAGGGCATTTCCCGGAACAATGGTCCTGCTGCGCTATCCTGTTGGGGGTAATTCCCGTCGATATGCCGGGAACCATGATCGTCTTTTCGGTTACCACGACGATTCCTTCGGCTGGGCCACCATCGACACTGGAAAAGAAGAGGACTCCTGGTATTTCGAGCCCTCCCTGCGGGCTGCGGGCGCGGGCGGGAAATGGAGGAGTTTTCCGATTGGGGGTGAGATCCGTCCGGAGTTATGGAAGCGGAGCTTCACTGAAAGCCGCCATCCCCGTGACCAGGGGTTTGTCCTCTGCACCGAGCGCCTCCATGTCACCTGGCTCATGGATTCCGGCCTTTTTAATATTGGTATTCCCGTGGAGGGTCAGCGTCGTATGACTGCTTTGAAGGAAACTGCACGCATGGGTTATGAATATCATATATCCGCTGCTGATTGGAGTGATGGAGTCATCACTCTGACTGTTGAAAACCGCGGTGTGGCCCCATTCTATTACAATTGGCCCGTAGAGATTGAGGTGGATGGGAGGATCAGAAAAACCAACTGGTCCATCAAGGGGCTTCTTCCAGGCCATCAGCGCCAGTGGTCAACCACAATGGCTCCGGAAAGCACATTGAAAGTTCGCGTTCCGAATCCGATGAATGGGGGTAAGCCACTCCGATTTGCCAATAAAGAGCAGGGGAGCCAATGGCTTGTCATCAAACCATGAATGCCTGATTACTGTCACTTCTGACGTTTCCTGGCCGTATTGACCGGGCGGCAAATATCTGATGGTGGTGAACGTGAAAATATACAAGGGCAGAGAAGAATGAACACGAAGAAAAAGTTTGCCGGGATGGTTAATGGAGAGATTCCTGGATCCAATGGGGCCGATCGGTGTATGCCACTTGCCCTGCAGATTGCAGTCAGCATTCTGAGTGGGGGAGTCTTGGTGCTGGCCTACCCTCCTTATGGGGTGTGGCCATGCGTTATCGTGTCCTGGGCCGGGCTGATGTCCGTTGTCTTTTATGGATCCAAACGGACGGGTTTCTATCTTGGGCTGGTATTCGGGTTGGTGGCCTACGGAGGTTCATTGTCATGGCTCAGGAATATTTTTGGGGTCGCGGCTGTGCCTTTGTATGGGATTCTGAGTCTGTTTGTGGCGGTGTCCTGTCTCATGGCGAATGTCCTCTGTCGCCGGGTTGGGTCTTCCTGGTTCAGGGCAATACTCGCAGCTTGCATATTTGCCACTTTTGAGTTTGTTCGTTGCGAGCAGTATTTTCTGGAATTTCCCTGGATCAGTGCCGGATCGGCGATTGGGGTCACCTGGTTGACCCCGTATATTGGAGTGTACGGCAGTTCATTTTTTATATACGCGGCAGCCGCCCTGTGGATACTCAGAGCCACACGTCCGGCCGGCATTGTATTGGTGGCTTGTATACTTGGGCTTGGCTTTATCAAACCACCTCCCATGGAGCCTGCTGGAGATGAATCGATCCGGGTTGCTGTCGTGCAGGGTGAGGAACTCCACTTCTCTCAGTATATTGAGTGGACCCAAACAACGCTGGATCAGTCGCCAAAGCTGGTTGTCTGGCCCGAGTATGCCCTGCCGTATGATATACGGCAGAATCAGCCGGGACAGCTTGCCGAGCTCCAGCAGCTGGCTCAAACACATGATCTCGTATTTGTGACAGGGACCAAAACAACGATCGGGACAGGGGACAGGGAGTGGCGGAATACTGCCTTGACCATAGGGGGTGATGGTGTTCTTGGAGAATACTATAAGAACCACACTGTGCACTTCTTCAACGATGGAATTGCCGGAACCAATGCCTTACCGGTGAAGACACCTATCGGGTTGATCGGGACGGAAGTTTGTTTTGACTGCGACTACGAGGATATCACCAGGGAACTTGTCCGCAGAGGTGCGGAATATATCGTTGCTCCAACATTTGATGCCATTCACTGGTCGGAGACTCAGCATAAACAGCATGCTGTCTTTTTTCAGCTGCGGGCGGCGGAGAATGGCCGCTGGCTGGTCTGTTCGGCCAGTTCTGGATACTCGCGGATTATCGACCCGCACGGGCAAATTCACAAATCGCTGCCCTTTGCTGAGCCGGGGGCCATCGTGGGTGAGATTGCACCGAGGGTCGGGCGGACTTTTTACAACCGCTCAGGATGGCTCTTTCCCTGGGTGGTCATGGGCATCGCCACAGGGCTGGGAACAATGGCCGTAATATGCGGTGGCAGAAAATCAGGTGTGAATGTGTCAAGTGAACCCGGGGGCGATGACTCAGTCTCTGATGCTGCGGTCTGATTGTCACCCAGTGACATTGTTGCCGCGATAATGCAAACCTAATGGGTCAGCACCGGGGTTCACGCCAGGATGGATTTGAGGACATGACCATGGACGTCGGTCAGACGTCGGTCAATACCCTGATGGCGGACGGTGAGGTCTTCATGATTGATCCCGAGCAGGTGAAGGAGAGTGGCGTGAAGGTCATAGCACCAGAGAGGTTCTTCTGCTTTCCAGCCCCATTCATCGGACTGGCCGATGCTTGATCCGGGTCTGATCCCGGCGCCGGCGAGCCAGGTGACAAAAGTCCCGCCATTGTGATCGCGTCCGCCTTGGCCCTGGCTGAAGGGCATTCTTCCAAACTCGGTGGTCCAGACAACCAGTGTATCCTCAAGCAGTCCTCTGGATTTGAGATCGGTGATCAGTGCGGCAATGGGCTGGTCCACCTGATGGGTCATGTAGGGTAATTCCTTGTGAATATTCGCGTGGTTGTCCCAGTTATTGGCCGGGCCGCCCATACCGCTCCAGACCTGGACGAACCGGACATCGCGTTCGATCATGCGGCGGGCCCAGAGGCAACGCCGGCCAAAGTCCTCCGTCACCGGATTATCCAGGCCGTAAAGTTTTCGAGTGGCGTGAGATTCGCCACGGAGGTCGAATAATTCGGGGACACTGAGTTGGAGTCGTGCGGCCATTTCATAGCTGGAGATTCTGGCGGCGAGGCGGTCGTCGGATGGCCAGTGACTGCGGTGGTTCCGGTTGAGTTGGTTGAGGATGTCGCGTCCCTCGGATTCGCTTTGAGGGGAAATCAGACCGGCGTCATCTGGTGGGTTGAGGTAATCCACGGGATTGGCTTTGCCCGAATCAATGACTGTGCCTTCGTATTCCAGGGGCAGGAAGCCGGATGTGAAGTTCCCCATGTTGTTATATGGAAGTCCCTTGGGATCCGGGAGGACAATAAAGCTGGGCAGATTTCTGTTTATCTCACCCAGGGCATAACATACCCAGGCACCCAGGCACGGAAATCCGGGCAGAGTGAATCCCGTATTCTGCATATAACTCCCCAGTCCATGAACATTGGTCGTCGAGGTCATGGATTGTATAAAAGCCAGTTCATCGACGATGCGGCTCATGTGGGGAAAAACGCTGCTGACCCATTGGCCGGACTGGCCGAAGCGGCGGAATTCAAATGGGCTTTGCAGAACTTTGAAACCCGGTGAATTGGTGACGGATTCCACCAGCTGGCCAGCCCCCGGATCAAACCGCTGGCCGTGAAATTGAGCGAGGCGTGGCTTGTAGTCAAAAGTATCCATCTGACTGACGCCCCCATTCATGAAAAGGTGGATAATTTTTCTGGCTTTGGGGATGGCGGGGGGGACATTCTGATAGCGTCCCCGGCTGTCCGCGTGAAGAGAGCCGGATTTCATCATCAGATCCATGAGGGCAAGTTGGCCGAATCCACCACCCGCTTTGCCCAGAAATAATCTCCGGGACAGATTTGCGTTATGAGAATCCGGACTTTGGGGCAGCAGCTTTTTCATGTTGGATCAGGGGATAAAGAGGAATTCGTTGCTGTTGAAGATCATGCGGCAGGCATTGGCCAGTCCATTGTCGCGTGCGTAATCCGAAAGAGACTCGATTTCACTCTGGCTGAGGTTCCGGCCGAAGGCTCTGGCGCCCAACTCCCTGATCTGATCGGGGAGATTGGGAAACTGATTCTCGAGGTGTCGGGCCCACTGGGTGCTCTGGTGTATGACCCAGCGGTTGTGGAGGAGCGCCAAAGCCTGAAAGCTGGTGACCGATTCCCGGCGCACCGGAGTCAATTGTGAGGCATCGGCACAATTCAGCAGCTTCATGAATGGATCCGGCACAGTCCGGAAACGGAACCGGTAAATGGCACGGCGTCTGTTTCCGGGATCCTGCGGGTCGAATCCGAGGTAATCCAGATTGGGTGTGACATGCACGCCCTTGGTCGCGATGAAATGCCGGGCCGACGGCCCACCTCCACTCCGGATCAGATCCCCGGAGACTGCCAGAATTGAATCGCGGACGGCCTCGGCGGGCAGGAGTCTGAGGTTGGCTCGCCAGTAGAGCTGATTCTGCCGGTCGCGTGACAGTCCATCCGTACGTTCATGAGAGCTTTGACGATAGGTCCGGCTCATCAGTATGGTTTTATGAATCTGTTTCAGTGAGCCTCCATTGGCAATGAGTTCACCGGCCAGCCAGTCGAGGAGTTCCGGGTGGGTCGGGCGGCTTCCCATTTTCCCGAAATCATTAGGTGTTCCGACGATGCCGCGGCCGAAATACTGCAGCCAGATGCGGTTCACGATGGATCTCCAGGTCAGGGGATTGTCGGGATGGGCCAGCCAGGCCGCCAGGGCCGCTCTTCTGTCTCCCTCGGTTGAATGAGATGGTAATTCAAAGCGGGCGGGCAGATGGTTGAGGCAACTCAGACTCCCAGGCACCGCCTCGTCACCCGGCTTATGAATGTCTCCGCGCTTGAGAATGTGAACCGGGCGGGGCTCGGGTGCCGGTTTGAAATTTCCGGCCGGATCAAACTGGTTGGTTGCCACATAGGCCTGCGTCTGTGGTGGAAGCACTGCCAGTTTGTCATCTATATACATGGTGAGGAATGTTCTCAGGGCAGGCATGATTTCCTGTGCTCCTGGAAGTGACCCGGACGTCAGCCATGGGGCTATTTCTTCGGGCACTGTGGGGGAAACGGGCAGTGAGGGCCGGTTGGATATTGAGAGCCGCAGTCGCCCGATAAGGTGCTGGCTTCCATGGTGCTGGTCGAGGGTGATCCGGATTGAAATTCCTTTGGCTCCGATAATGGGTTCTGTCAGATCAAAGATGGCCTGATGTGGCTGCCCGACCATGGGGTGAATTCCCCAGGCGGTGGATATATTTCCGTCGACAGCTTTCCTGGCCTCCCATCCCGATTGATCAAAGTCCGAGCGGGCATCGGGTTGGAGGCGGTGGTGTGTTGCCATTCCATTCCGGATCGATTCGACTCTGATTTCCGAGAGGTGGAGATTGCCGTTGGGCTGTCTGCCGGGTCCCATCTGCGGCAGGGATGGATCTGGTAATAACTCGAGCCGGATTGCGGCAATGGTGTCAGTGGAGGAAATGCCCTGGACGGTATAGGAATCCTTTTCCGGAGCGACCTCCTGATTGAGAATCCACGAGCCATCCTCCAGAAGCCTGGCTGGAGATCCGTGGCTGCTGTTCAGGCTTTCCTGATTCAGGCGGGTCCAATGAGATTCACTGACGTGTTTATCTGCCAGCCAGCCCTGAAGGAGCGACCTGGCTTCTTGAGGAGTGTGGTAATCAGTGGGCCACTTGTCCATTTTAAGCTCATCCAGGGCCGACTCGAGAATGCGCCTGCTTTTTCTGATTTCCGGATTGGCGTCCAGTTTCCTGTTGGCTCTGTCGATACCGGCGAATACGGCCTGGAGGGCAAAATAATCCTCCTGGGAAATCGGGTCAAACTTGTGATCGTGGCATCGGGCGCAGTGAACTGTGAGGCTGACGAATGTGGACATGGTATTGGTGATCATGTCGTCACGGTCCATCATCTGGGCGATATGCTTATCCACCGTGCCGTCCTGAATTCCCTGCTGTGAACTGGAGTCCCACGGACCTGCGGCGAGAAACCCAACCGCCATCCACGACCAGTGGTCATCGGGATACAGGATATCACCCGCCACCTGATCCTCTATAAAACGGCCATAGGTCCGGTCCCCGTTCAGGGCGGAAATGACGTAGTCCCTATAATGCCAGGCGTGTTCCCGGATCGCATCTTCGTCGTGTCCGTGAGTTTCCGCAAAATGAACCAGATCGAGCCAATGTCCCGCCCATTTTTCCCCATACCCGACATCACTCAATAATCGGTCCACAATTTTTTCATATGCCCTGTCACTGGAGTCCGACTCAAAGGCATGAATTTCATCCCGGGTCGGGGGCAGGCCGATCACATCGTAGAAAAGCCTGCGAATCAGTTCGCCGGGTTCCGCCTGGGGAGACCGGTGCAGGCCTGCCTCACCCAGTTTCCTGTCAATGAAGTGGTCGATGGCATTGAATTGTCCGGCTTCATTGTCGATGACCACCGGTTCATGTGACGGCTTCATCATCCACCAGATTTGGCTGTCATCATAATCCCCACAAAGGTCGTCCGGAGAAGTCCACAATAATATGAGAGTCAAAATGCGGAATAATGAGCTTCTTTGATTCATGGTCTTCGGTGAATTTCACTCAGTTATATCACAGTGCCGGGCTGGTTCCCATCGGTTTTGTGAGGGGTATTCCATGGGGGCGGTGATCCTCACCATGGGCAATACAACACAATACAATACGTGCATCGGATCGAATGCAGTATGGACTTTGGATGGGAGTTCGTATAATCAGGTCATGATTCAACCACTCGGGCAGGCTGGGCTGGATAACATATTCAACAGAAAACAAACATGAGTGCCGCTGAGGCTTCCAGTGATCCCCAACCCCATCGTCGTCGGGTTCGTTATTCCGGCAAATATCCCCGGAATTTTGCAGATAAGTACAAGGAACATAAACCGGAAGATCATCCCGATATAATTGCCAGAATTCTGGCATCCGGCAGGACTCCGGCTGGAGCCCATGTGTCCATTATGGTTGAGGAGATGATGCAGGTTCTCCGGCCCGGGCCCGGTCATCGCGTGGCTGATCTCACCCTCGGATATGGCGGTCATGCCCTGGCGGTGCTGCCACTGATTCGTCCGGGAGGCGCATTGCTCGGTTTCGATGTGGATCCCATTGAGCTGCCCAAAACCGAAGCCCGGTTGAGGCAGTCCGGATTTGATGAGACCGGACTGATTGTCCGCAAAGGGAATTTTGCCGGGTTGCCAAAAGCCCTGGCTCAACTGGGATGGGATGGGGTCGATCTGATCATGGCCGATCTTGGCGTTTCTTCGATGCAATTGGATAACCCGGATCGGGGTTTCTCCATGAAAGGGGATGGCCCATTGGATATGCGGATGAATCCGGGGAGAGGTCAGTCTGTGTCGCAACTTCTGGCGCGGGTAAGTGAACACGATCTGGCAGAGATTCTGTCGGATTTCAGCGATGAGCCGCACGCTGTGACCCTGGCGAAAACTCTGGCCGGATGCCAACTGGAAACCACTGGGCAGCTGAGGAAGTGCGTGACAGGCTGTCTCTCCACGCTGGGTTCAGAGGAGCAGAAGCAAAGCCTTCGCCGTGTCTTTCAGGCACTTCGTATTGCGGTCAATGATGAGTTGAGTGCTCTGGACCATCTTCTGCGCATTCTGCCCGGCTCACTTCGTCCCGGGGGGAGGGCAGCCATTCTGACATTCCATTCGGGCGAGGACCGCAGGGTGAAAAGGGCTTTTGCCACCGGATGCGAAACGGGCATTTATATCCAAAGCGAACCCGCACTCATCCGTCCCAGTGCTGAGGAAGTGAGGCTTAATCCCCGGGCCAGGGCAGCCAAGTTGCGATGGGTGCAGAAGATTCCCTGACTTGCATTGTCCCGATGGAACGCGGGGCATCACTTTTCAATTACGGAACAAACCGCCAGAAGCCGTATTCGCGGGACAGGTCGATTTCCCATTCTGAGGGATTTGGACCGAGGTTGGCGTCAAAGAGTGTTTCCCAGGAAGTGAGGTTATCTGAGTATTGGAGCTGCCATGTGGAGGCAATGGCCGAGGATGCTCTCAGGACGACTGTGCCATCGGGTTCCCTGAACATCTCCACTGTGGGTTTGGTGGAGATCACGGAGATCTGATAATTATCAAAGACCATGAAATTATCTCCGGGGGCGGAAATGTCTTTGACCGACCAGATGATGGAGACATCACTGAGCGAGGCTTCAATTCCCTCCTCGACAAGAGGGAGTTCCTCGAGAATGAGCTGGTCATCCAGAAATGCGGACCATTTATTGGTCTGGAAATTGAGGACCACTCTGAGCTGGTAGGGCTTGTCATTGACAAAGGGTGTCCTGGTCAGGATGAAATCACTCGAACTGCCCAGAAGATAATTGATCCGAAGCGAGGCATTATCAAAATCAATTGTAAAAAGCCGCTTGTTCTCGCGATTGAAAAACGACCAGCGGAAATCATCCCGCGAACCTGTGCTCGAGTCAAAAATCTGAAAGAGCACCTTGAATTCAATAATGGAATTCTCCGGCCCCGTTGGCGTGAAATTCACCGGATTCCACAAAAAGAGGCTGAAATTCTCCTCTGAAATTCCATCAAATGGAGCAAATCCGATGAATGCCTGCTGGCCTTCATCGGGGAAGAATGAATCATCCGGGATACCGGAGCCCCCATTTGAAGTGGCTGACCATCCATTGACTCCGTTGAGATTTGAAATGGGTGAATAGCCTTCAGAAGCTTCGAACCCGGTCTGGAAGAGAACGCCTGTCTCCTGGGCCGAAAGTTGCCAGGGACAGCCAGGCACAAGGCAGAGCAGAAGCCCCAGGCATACTGAAGTAGTTCTGAAACCGGATTTCATAATAGGATCAATATAGTTGAAATTAAGCTGAATTGAAACCACCCGCACCATGGATTTATTCCAGGATTTCCGCTTTGTTGCCGGAATGGATGTTTAAAAAACCGGAGTCGATTGACTCCGGTATAAATTGACCTCACCAGAAGTCTGATATTGCGGTGATCGGGCTTGGAATCAGGGACGCCGTTCGGAGGATCCGCCGGAAGTCGAACCGGAGACAGCCCGTGGTGCGGGGCGTGATGAAGCCGAACTCGAGGGGGCTGATCTGACCGATGGGGTTGATCTGACAGACGGCGTCGAAACCGATCTTGGAGCCGGCCTGGATGATGAGCTGGCCGATGGGGTTGATCTGACAGACGGTGAAATGACAGACCGGCTGGGTGTTGACCTGCTGGATGGTATGCTGGACCGCGATGGACTGGGTGTGGACCGGGCCGGAGAGGGAGTGATAACTCTGGGGGCCGGGCGGTTGCCACCTGACGATGGGGAGGATCTGACTCCAGGCGTAATCACTGGAGGGCTTTGATATGACCTGCTGAACGAAGAATTGTTGTTCGGGCGACTTGACGGAGCTGGAGTCAGGTTTCCTGAATTCCAGCGTGACCGGCTGTCGCTGAACGATCCCGGGCTGTTTGCCGGGGACGACCAGACATTTGATGGAGTACTTGATCGGGGGCTCGCTGCCGGCCGGTTCCTTGAGGCGATGGATTTTGAGATATCCTGGTTGCTTTCATTTCCCCGGATTGTGATGCCACTGGGTCTTCCGGATGTGGAGGGTCTGGCAGTCGCGGTGGCGGACAGCGAGTCGCTCCGGGTTGATGTCGAAGCACCGGTACCGTTTCTGGGAGTCAGCAAAGGACGTGAGCCGGTTGCCGATGGCGAAGGAGACGAAGTGCTCTGAGTGGACAATCGCGAGGCTGATGAATTATTGGATCCCGGCAATGGAGGCATGGTTCTGCGTCCGGTTTGAGGTATGGGTGCCGGGCTGGCAGCCAGGCTGTTGCGGCTGCCGGGAACGCCGGCAAGTGAGGCGCGCGCCGCGTTTTCGCGGAGTTCTTCACGATAAATGGTGGGTACTTTGCCGGACCGGTCAATGGCATCGCGTTTTCTGTCATCCAGGGGTTCAGCGGCCTTTCTGACTGCGACACGTTCGAGTTTGGTTCCTGAGATCCTTTCGACCTCATCGGCGGGAACACCATTATTTATCACAGTGACATTGTCGACGTGAACATTGTAGTTATTGATGACGGTGCTGTGGTGATAGGCGTGGTAGAATCTGGGGCCGGCCACAACGTGGCGGTGGAAATAGGGATCACAGAAGTTTCCAAAAGATACAAAAGTGAAATCACTGGATCCCAGTCCAAAGCTGAAGCCAACTCCCACGCGGCGGCTTCCATAGTAAAATCCGGCACCGGGTCTGTAAATGGCCCTGGGAGGAAGCGGTGCCCAGCCACAATAGGAGTCCCATCGTCTGAACGAGACCCAGGATGGTGCCCAGACAGTATCCGGGTACCACATCCAGCCATAGGAGGCATGTCTCCACCAGCGCCCGTAGTGGAAGGCAACGTGACCCCAGCTGTATCCCGATTTCCAGTACCAGCCCAGGTCGGTATTCACCCAGCGGCCACTCGAGTAATACGGGCGCCAGGATGTGTCGGTGAGCACGACAGACGGTCTCCAGCACCAGCCGTAGTCGTCAGTGTAAATCCATTCACCGTGAGGGGAGAGCTGATCTCTCCAGACTTCAACCCTCTCCGCGTCCGAATAAACCGGTTGCTGGTCCAGAGTCTGGTATTCGGGAGTGGCTATGACCGTGGCGGAATGCTGTCCGCCATCCTGGAAATCGTATGTGGGCCCCGCGGCATAGGAGACCGATGAGGAGTGGGCGTAGTTGCTGTCCGGATTGTAGTCCGGTGTCCCGGCCGGTGGTTCAACCGGGAAAAATCCGATTTCCTGATTATCTGCTGCCTGAGTTTGTGCCGGGGCGGATGTCAACGCCTGGTCGGAATCTGAGGTCTGAGATGGAATTCCGGTGGCAGCCGGGGTGTTTGGAATCGGGGCGGGCTGAGTTTGAGCCAGAGTCCCCGGAGATGAGGTTTTGAACTGATTGGCAGCCGTTTCGACTGCGGCGGCGATGACCTCTTCGCTGACACTCATTTCTTTCAGATAGAGGATGTCACCTGAATTCAGAACAGCGTCGTAGGATGTGTTTTTGGCAAAATGCAGGATCACCGCATCGCTGACCCCATTCTCTTTGAGGGAAATTATTCCGGGAATGCCGCTGGTGGGTTCACTGGCTGGTGCCGGAGCCGGTGCGGGAGTGGTCGGAGTGGTTTCCACGACAGATGGCTGGGAGCCGACGGGGCCAGCAGCCGAAGCCAGTATTTTCTGTGAGCTGTTGGCATTGGTGTCCTGCTCCTGTTGTTGGGATTCACTGGACTTGGGGAAGAGTGCAAGCCCAATACCTACCCAGAGGAGGGCAATAAAAGTGGCTAATGATTTCATATATAATCCTTTCCTTATGACTGAAATTCAGTCCGTGGGTGCGATTTGATTTAATCTATCACAATAGACACTGAAAACTAATACTTTATTCACCCCCCTGGGAAAGTCGCTTCCTTGTGCCATCGTCCATCATGCGGTGTGCTTCAGCGAGAATTCCGGGGATCCTGTCCCTGAATGGGCTGTTTTCGAGGGCGGGTTCCAGCGACTGGAGATTGCCCACCGGGACTTTGTTGCCGGGAAACCAGTGGCCGGCGGCTCCATCCAGAAGGTTATAACGCATCTTGCCCCACTCGACCAGGTCCAGGGCTTTGGCGTATGTCCAGAGTCTGAGAATTTCGATGATATTGACTTCTCCCGGCACATCGACGTAGTTCGGGAGTCCTTCTGTCCATCCCCGGCACCACTCGACACCGTGGACATCCACCATGGCTGAGCGGATCCGTGCTTCAATTTCCGCGACTGTTTCAGCGGAAACATCCAGTTTCTCCACGGCGGCAACATGTTCATCGAAATCGTCGGGTCTGGCGGCGCCGCAGCTGAGGGTATGGACCTGAGGCCGCAGCAGACAATACAGGTCATTGAACTGCATGGGTGAAAGTGGCCGGCACAACTCCACCAGTTTTTCAGGGGGCTCATAAAGTTTTCCACCCTTATCGCTGGGGCTGATGATGAAAACGCCCATGTCGAGACGGTTGGCGAGTTCAATCGCCTTCCAGTTCAGGTCATTCACCAGATACCAATGGAGGTTGACGTAATCAAACCCTCCGGATCCAACCGCATCGAGTATGATGTCGGTTGTCGCGTGGGTGGCAAACCCGACAAAACGGCAGCGTCCATCTTTCTGAAGCTTGCGGGCGGCATCCAGGCACCCCCCGGGCGATATGGACCAGTCGAGCAATTCCCTGGTGTTTATTCCATGCAGCGACAGGAAATCCACATGGTCCAGTTTCAGGTAATTCATGGATTTTTCGAAGATGCGAAGGAATTCCTCCGGGTCTCTCGTTGGTGGGACTTTGGTCTGGACGATCATCTGATCCCTGGGAATGTGCGGGAGCACCTGGCCGAGCTGCATTTCTGAACTGCCGTAGTCCCGGGCGGTCTCGATGTGGTTGATTCCGAGTTCCAGCGACCTTCGGATCGTTTTTTCGAGGTTGTCCTGATTGTCTTCCGGGATTTCGCTGAGGGGGACGTCCTGCCATTTGTGCTGGTAGCGCATGCCACCACACGAGATCATCGGGATCTGGACTTCAGTTTTACCGAAACGCCTGTATTTCATTCCCCGAGAATAGGGAGAGCCACGGCTTCAAACAAGAAAAGCAATCCACAGAGACGTGGATTGCTTGGTGAAAGCGGATTTACCTGCTGAGGGTTCCTGTCCTCAATTATGAATCAGTGAGTGCGTCGCCCTCTGCGGATCAGAAGGGCCGCCAGTCCAAAAACTCCGAGAGCGGCCGTGGTGGGCTCAGGCACAACAATAGCCGTGGCGTCCCCTTCAAGTATAGCGGTGAAATTCACATTCTGATTGTCTGCAAACTGCTTGATGACAAATTGTTCCGGATCACCGGGGCTGAGGCTTTCAAAGTAGTCATTGAGGCTGCTGCCTGTTGATGGTGGGTCAGCGAGGGTCAGTCCAACGGTCCCGTCCTGAGGTATCCCATCGATGGTGACAGTCCATATAATGGATTCCATCCCGTCCAGATCCAGCGAAAATCCGGATATCGAGTGGGTCTGATATCCGGGATCCACGGTAAATGGCATGGTCTGGAGGCGGAGAGCTCCGACACCCATCGTGGTGGTTGAATCGGCATTATAAAATCTCAGTACGGCCGTGGTGTCCTGGGTCAGGTTGTCACCAAAGGTCTCAAACTGGAATCCGGTTATAGTCCGGGCATCCAGGAAGGGACTGAAATTGGCCTGGTCTCCAAACTCGACGTCATTTCTGAGGCTGAGAAATTCGTTGGTCGGGCTGCTGACGTTCGAGTAAAGAACCTCTGAGGCTGAAAGATCAGTGAAATTCATGCCTGTCAGGATCAGTGCATTCGCACTTACCAGAAGAACCTTGGTCGAAACTTGGGTATTTGATATTTTCATTTCGCGACGCACTTCTTTTCAGATCATGCGTCGCAAATGGTTGTGCCATTAACTGATTATTCGATATCCACAGATCGTTCAGACAAATGGGAACGATTCGGTGACTGAGGAATTATTGAACAAATTCCAGTTCCTGGCTGTGCGGGATGATTCCATTCCGGTGGGCCATGTCGAGAAATCTGCGGATGGATTCGCGGCCTTTGTCGCCGTAGTCGAGAGTCCAGTGGTTGACATACATTCCGACGAATTCATCGGCGAGGTCCTCACCCATATCGCGGGCGTATTGCAGGGAGTGGCGGACGGCAGGCCTACGGTTATCGAGGCTGAACTGAATGCTGGCCGTCAGTATGTCTGAAATATCTTTCCGCTGATCGGGGCTGTGTCTTTTGTGGATGACATTGGCTCCGAGAGGGAGTGGGAGCCCGTCATTTATCTCTCCCCACCAGACACCAAGATCCTGGCACAGATGCAGACCCTGATCCATATAGGTCAGCTGGCCTTCATGGATAATCAGCCCGGTTTCGGCTTTTCCTGATTTGACCGCCTCAAAGATCTGGTCAAATGGCACGACAATGTAATCGATATCCGCAGCCTTTTTGCCGAGCCAGAGCTGGAGTGCCAGAAAAGCACTGGTCATGACACCTGGGACCGCGATTTTGGATGTGGCGATCTGTTCCTTGCTGAGCAGGGTGGGGGCAACAATTCTGGGCCCGTACCCGTCTCCCATACTCGCTCCGCTTGGAAGCAGTGCATATTTGTCGCTTATGTAGGCGTATGCATGCACACTGACGGCCGAAATATCGAGTTCACCGCGTGTGGCACGCTCGTTCAATGTCTGGATGTCCTGGAGAATATGCTCAAAATCATATCCTTTGGAATCAATAAGGCCTTCGGCCAGTCCATAGAACATAAAGGCGTCATCCGGATCGGGAGAATGTCCCAACGTCAGTCTCATTTTCGTCACCCATGCAGGTTAACGGATCTTTGGAGATTGTCGAGATTGGATGGCAAATTGCCCCGGTTCAGGATTCAGGGAAATCTTTTCACCAATTCAACCGACAGATATAAGTGAGTCAGTGCGTCAGCTTCACACTGACTTCCGTCATGGAGTTGGCCCGATCAGATATTCAGGAATGAAAAAGATAGAAAAGCATAAGAGCCGATATACATCCGTTCGCGGGGCAAAACATTTTTCCCTCCTGAGCGGCGGCGATTCGCTGACCGGATCACCTCCACGATTTGGACTTCCTGAAATTTTCATACTGGTGCAGTTTTTGTCGCCTGCGTTGTTTTTTATTCCAGGAACGCAATCGGCGCGCAGTGTCATCCGGGCGGTTCCCTATCTCATGTCGGGCTATCTCCTCGTGCACTACCTGTGGGTCTGGTCCAGAGAACGACGCGAAAAATGGATGGTGGATTCCGCTTCCCTCGCGGATAAAATGAAGGATATTCCCACAGCGGATACGCGGAAAGTCCGACAGATTTCCAAAGCGGCTTTTCCTTTTCACGGAATGCATGGGTGGCTTCTGGCTGCACTGGGACTCATGGGGCTGGTCTATTTTTTCAATCCCTGGAGTCATCCGCTTGCCGGCATGGCGCAGTTGATGTACCAGGCCATGGTAATGGCTCCGGCCTTCTGGGCGGTTCTTGTCGTCGAGAATCAGAAGCATATGACCCGTCTCCTGGTACTGACATTTCTCTGCAATTTTGCGAGTGCCGGGTTCGGGATGCTTCAGATTTATTTTCCGGGGAAGCTGGACCCGCCTCAATACACCCAGGTGGATAAGGAGGCTCAATCCCGCCTCACTTACATAGGGCCGAATGGCAAGTCCATACTCAGGCCCAGTGGATTGACTGATGTTCCTGGGGGAGCGGCTGCTGCGGGGCTTTTCACCGGATTTCTGGGGATGGTCCTATTTTTGACACCTGGATTCAGCTGGCTGACGCGTATCCTGTTTCTGATTGGGGGTGGACTGGGGCCGTTGACGCTGCTGATGACGCATGTGCGGTCGATATTCATGGTGATGACGGCGATAATATTTGTATTTGCCGGGATCCTGTTTATTCAGAGGCGGCTGTTGCAGTTCCAGCTGCTGACGGGGACCACAGTAGGTCTGGGGATTGCGGTCTTTATTTACGCGGTCGCTCTCGGGGGGGAGAGCACGGCCAAAAGATTCGACTTTCTGACGGGGAAGGCCGATGTGGAGGTTCTGGCCAGTGAAAGAGGCAAATTCCACGAGAAGACTTTTACTAAGGACCTGCAGCTGTACCCTTTCGGTGCTGGAATGGGTCGCTGGGGCATCATGGCCATGATGTTCAACAGAGAACAACAGCATCAACTGCAACCTCTCTATGTGGAAGTGCAGGTCACCGGGTGGCTCTACGATGGTGGGATGCTTCTCTGGCTACTCTATCCCCTGGCGATAATCTTCGCGACAGGGCACCTTTTGAAGGCCAGCCTGAAATACAGGAATGAAGAGATTTCCTATATCTTTGGAATTGTCTTCGCAATGAGTCTTTCGACGGTGGCTATGTGTTATGCCAGTGCTCCCTTCAACACCCAGTATGGAATTGTCTTCTGGTTCTTTGCTGCCGGCGGGATCGGGTTGGTATTGAAGAGAAAAACGATGCCGGATCCCGGGGAATCCGAGTCGGAGATATCCTTTGCAGATGGTAGGGCTTCAAGGTTCAATCGTGGCCAGCATGGTCTGGTCAACTGATGGCATCCGCCATAAAGGGGGGCTCACATCTCCAGTTCGCCCGAGTGCGCGGTTTCCTCAATGGCTTCGTAAATGCCTGCAGAAAGCTTTTCAAACTCAGACTCGCTGGCACAATACGGGAGCATAACTACAATGACATTGCCAATCGGGCGGGTCAGTATGCCTTTGGTGGCCAGTTTCCTGCAGACTTTGACTCCAGCTCTGACCTTCCATTCAAATGGCAGCCGGGTGCTGCGGTCGCGCACCAGCTCAATTCCGGCAACCGTCCCTGCCTGACGGATATCTCCGACAATTTCAAGATTCCAAAGGGGATCCAGTGCCTTTTTGAGAAGCTGGCTCTGTCGGTCGCGGTGGGCGCGATCATGCAGAGATTCCAGCAGTTCAAGATTCCGGATGGCGGCGGCACACCCCAATGGATTCGCCGTGTAGCTGTGGCCATGGAAAAATGTTTTCATCTCCTCATACTCACCAAGAAAAGCAGAGAAAATTTCGCTGGTGGTCAAGGTGGCGGCCAATGGCAGGTATCCACCACTCAGACCTTTGGCAACGCATAAAACATCGGGCACCACCGACTGGTCCTGAAAAGCAAACAACGGCCCGGTGCGCCCGAATCCAGTGAGAATCTCGTCAAAAATGAGCCAGGAATCGAAATGTCTGACCACCTCGCAGGCCTTTTTCAACCACCCCTCCGGCTGGGCAATCATACCGGCAACTCCCTGGATGGCCGGCTCGAGAAAAAATCCAGCATAGGAATTCCCTTTGACCTTCTTCACATGTTCACAGGCCGATTCAATTTGCGAGATACATTCCCACTGACATTTTCTGGTTGTCACAGACGACTGGCCGGCTTCAAAACGGGCTTTATTGAATGGGCATCGATAGCATGCGGGATTCATGACTTTGTCGACTTCAAAGAGCAGCCCCCGGAAGCTCTGGTGGAAGGCGGGAATCTGTCCCAGACTCACTGACCCGACCGTATCCCCATGGTAGGCTCCGGCCAGTGAGAGGAACCGTGGGGTCTCAATTCCCTTCAGTCTGCGGGCCGCCTCGTATGTCATCTTGAGGCCAGCTTCAATGGCTGTGCTTCCATCGTCTGAAAAGAATGTCCTTTGCAGCAGATTGGGGGCACTGACTTCCGTGAGCTTTGCCGCAAGCCGTGCCCCGGGTTCATGAGCCAGACCCAGATACGAAACGTGGGCCACCTGTGAGAGCTGGTTCTGAATTGCCTGGTTCAGGTCTTGCTGGTTGTGTCCATGGATATTGGTCCAGATGGAGGCGTTGGCGTCGAGGTACCTCTGACCTGATTGGTCGATAAGCCATGGTCCATCTCCTCTTTGTATGACCACGGGTGACTCGGCCATCCAGTCCTTCATCTGGGTGAAGGGATGCCAGGAATGCTGGTGATCAATGCTGGTAATGCTGGTGTTGCTCAATTCAGGTGCAACACTTTCCTCTTGAGTGGGCTGAGGACTTCTATTCGTTTCCATGGCGCTGGTTTTTCAGTCATTTTCCCGGGGCCACAGTCAGCGGGGATTTGTGAGCCCTGTCCTAATCAGGGAATCTGCCAGGCGATTGATGGCCTCTGGAGAATGGGTGGCTTTGACGGTGATTCTGAGTCGGGCCTGTCCTTTGGGCACGGTTGGATAGCGGATGGCGCCAGTGAGGCACCCGGAGTTCATCAATGATTCCCTCGCGGCCATGGCCGCCGCTTCATCCCCGACCGTTACGGGTATAATGGGGGTTCCCTTCAGAGTGGGAATTCCGGTCAGTCGGGTGAAATGATTCAGGTTTTCGTTGAGTCTCTGGCGCAACTGATCCCCTTCGTCATTGGAAATGATGTCAATGGATCGGGTCAATGCCTTGGCCACCATGGGGGGCGGCGCGGTGGAAAATACCCAGCCTCTCGACTTCTGGGTCAGCCATTCGATGAGTGGGCCGGATCCACAGACAAAGCCTCCGGCTACTCCCATGGCTTTTCCGCCGGTTCCCAGCCAGATGTCAATCGCATCTTCGATCCCCAACTCATGGGCCAGTCCTTCACCGTGCTTTCCCAGCAATCCACCACTGTGTGCTTTGTCAACAATCAGTATAAAGTTGTGTTTCCCTTTCAGCCTCGCTATCTCCCTGATTATTCCCCAATCGCCATCCATTGAGAAAATAGCTTCGGTGATCACAAAAATGAGGCCATTTCCTGGTTGTTTTCCGGCGGCTTTGGTGAGTTGGTGGTCGAGGTCATCGAGGTCATTGTGGCGAAATGTGGACCACCGGCATCCAGCCGATTTCATTCCATCGATCAGGCAGGCATGGCTCAACCGGTCTGCCAGTATGGTATCCGGTTTGTCGGCAATGGCAGGTATGAGTGAGACGCCCATCTGGTAGCCGGAATTGAACAGGAGGGAGGCTTCTTTATTTTTCCAGGAGGCCAGCCTGGTTTCCAGTTCGCGAAAGCATTCGAGCGAACCGGTAATCAGTCGCGACGCCTGCGAACCCGCTCCGAATTCCCTGATACCCGCTGCAGCCGCCTCTCTGATTGCCGGATGAATGCTGAGTCCAAGGTAGTCGTTGGAGGCGAAATCAAGGAGCTCACCGTGACCGGTCAGGTGAACCCGCTCTCCGGCTCCCTTCTGCCTCTTCCGGTCCAGCCACATAATGGATCGGTGAATTCCCTGATTTTTCAGGCCAGCCAGTTTTGCGTTTAATCGGATTTCAAATTCAGATTCCACTAGTTGGAGTCTCCCGCAGGGTCATTTTTCCGGTCTTGGTGAATGGTAGGACGTCTGCGATCCCATCATTGGTATCCATACACAGCTGCGAATTCATCAGAATTCTGAAAAAAAAAGGACGCACATATTGTGCGCCCTCGGGAGAAATGTTTTTAAAGTGGAATTAGCGACGGCGGCGAAGGCCGAGCAGAGCAGCGCCACCAATCAGTGCCAGAGCAGCAGTTCCAGGCTCAGGAACAGCGGTTCCAGTAACAGATGCAGTGAAGTTTGCATTGCTTCCGTCATTGAACTGTTGGAATGAGAATGTGGCTGCATTCTGAGGATCAGTCAGCTGAGCAAAGTCATTAAAGCTTGACCCAACTGTAGGAGGATCATTCAGAGTCAGACCAACCTGACCACCACCAAGGTTTTCGAACTCAACAGTCCAGAAGATGGATCCACCGTCTCCAACGGTGTATTCAACTGGAATGTCCAGAGAGTGTGTCTGGAATCCGTCTGCCACAACGAATGGGAGTGACTTGACGCGGAGATTGCCCAGACCCAGAGTGGTTGTTGTGTCGGCGTCGTAGATACGAACTGTGACCAGAGCCTGAGAATTGTTCTCATCGCCGAGTCCGCTTCCGAATGTTTCGAAAGACAGATTCTGGACGGTGTATGATCCGCCCGAAGCAACTGGTGAGAAGTTGATCTGATCGCCGAATTCAATTCCAGCTGGCTGGTTGTAGACTGCGCCGGTCGGATTGGCGGTGTTGTTATAGAGCAACCCGCTGAATTGACCGAAACTATTGGATGAGGCGAGGACAACCAAGGCTGCACCGACTCCGAATTTCATAGCTGAGTTTATTAGTTTGTTCATAATAAAAATCCTATTTTCTCCCTAACCCTGAAACAGATTGGACTCATGTCATCTCAGTGTCAACAATTTAGTTAATCCTGACTCGAAATTTGTCCGGTCGGTTCCACTTTTTTAGGTGGGCGTATTATATGGATGATTCCCGCCAGGATGACAAGGAAAATTACAAAAATAATTCCACCTCCATTTATTCCGAAGAGATTGGCACTTTTGAGCTTGGAGATGGAGCCGATGGCGGCGTAGGCGATGGCGACGACCATGAGGGCTTTCCAGAGGGTCCCTATGGGGCCGGATGGGCGGTCATTGCCCATGAGAGCCTTGTTGTTGACGAGCAGGAAGAACGCGATAAAGGCAATGGGCAGTAGGGCGAATCCGAATACGGAGGTCGGGACAGCCAGGGCGGGGCCTCCGTGGCTCCAGAAGAATGGGCCGGCCATTCCGACGATCCCCACAATCAGGGCTCCCAGGAGGTGGGGGGTCCCTTCGGGTTTGATTCCGAGCATCTCACAGACTGTGAAACCATTGATCAGCATCAGAATTATGATGGTTGAGACCGCCATTCCGAGGACCCCGACACCAAAAACTTTGTTGGCAAAAGTTTCTCCGGTGAGAGGTGTGAGGGCACTGGCCAGTTGTTTTGTGTTCTGTTTGACCAGCATGGCCGCAATTTTTTTGTCGGCCTCGGGGAGCTGGCCGGCGAGGGAGGCAAATTCATCATCGGACATCTCACTGAGGTTCAGATCGGGATTGGCGGCCTGAATCCGTGCCGTGATCAGTCCTTTATATTGGCCGTTGTTCAGATTGCCGACCAGATCCTCCTGGGGAATGCCGTGGAATTGTGAGGCCGAGGCAATGACGACGCAGGTGGTTGCCAGGATGTATGGTATGAAGAGACCGGTGGAGAGGTCAAAGACGGCGAGGCCCCTGTATTCGCGTCCCCAGCCCTTTTTGAGCATGGAGTAGGGGAGGAGGAAAGTCATGTTGATACCGACGGCGGTCGCGGCGGCGGTGATCATGATGTCCTGTTGGCTGCCGACAATCCGGTCTTTCCAGAATGAGGAGAATTCTCCGGTTGCTTCAAGGAATGGAGTGAATGTGGCCGAAGGATTGGTGAAATAGCTGAAATTGGGGATAAAACCGGCCACAATTTTTCCCCAGGGCAGGCCGTCGCCGGACAGGGACAGTTTGATGACCGTGCCAAAGAAGCTGATCACCACAATGGCGACCATGATTTTGAGGATAATTTCAAATGCCTGCACACCTTTGGCTCCCCGTTCGTAGAAGAAGATGATGGTGGCGCAGATGATGAATATCAGCCCCACAACCATGATTTTGGAATTGTTGGAAACACCGCCGTCTGCGGACAGCGAGGGAATGAGATTCTGGGTGATGGCATCCGTGGCCAGACTGAACTGGGGAAGACACCACACCATATTCGCCAGCAGGGTGGCAATTGCCCAGCCCCATCCCAATACCGGATTAATATGATCATTAATGGCTTGAAAAGGTCTTTTACCGGTGCTCAGTGTGAACCACGAAATGGCTGAGAGCATGACAATGCCCAGAATCATGGCCAGCGCCTGGACCCAGAGAAGGGAGTAGCCGGAGATGACACCGAGAAAGAGAGCTCCAGAGAGTGAGCCCCCTCCCAGAGTGATGGCACTTTGCAGCCATCCCGGCCCGGAAAGCCTGGTGTATGTCAGGAGTGTGGCTCCCAGGCCCTTCTGCCTGGCTTCGAGAATCGCCTGTTTATTCGCTTCAACAATATCTGGTTGCTCGCTCATTGGGATATGAATCTGATTGGCCCCGAAAATGGAAAATTATGATTTTCAGGGAATGTTGTAATTCCGTTTACTGGTTTGAGGGTGGAGAATACCTGAAGCCCCCGATCAACGGGAAGTTTAAACAAAATGACACCGGAAGAATTTCAAAAACAATTGCAGGACATGATGAAGCGTATGGGTGCCAGTGGCCCCATGCCCCCCTTTCCCGGGATGGGAGCCACTCCCGGCACGGATTCCGGAGGGACAACTCAGAATGAAGAAGAATCAGATGAAAGGGACCTTACCGCGGATTTCCAGTTCGACCTGAAGCCCAGAGACGTCAAAGCGCACCTGGACAAGTGGGTTATCCGTCAGGACGAGGCCAAGAAAGTCCTGGCTGTCGCTCTCTGCGACCACTACAACCACGTGCTTCAGGTTCTCGATGCCGAAAAAAATGGTGATAAGGACGATCGGATCAATAGAAACTATGCCAAGCAGAATGTGCTGCTTCTGGGGCCGACCGGTGTGGGTAAGACCTACCTCATCCGCAGTCTGGCCGAACTTATTGGCGTGCCCTTTGTCAAAGCGGATGCCACCAAGTTTTCGGAGACCGGTTACGTGGGCGCCGATGTCGATGATCTGGTGCGGGACCTGGTGCGCCAGGCTGATGGCGATGTCGAAAAAGCTCAATACGGCATCATCTATGTGGATGAGATAGATAAAATAGCCGGTGCGGGAAATGTGTCCGGAGGTCGGGACGTCAGCGGCCGGGGAGTGCAGACCAATCTCCTCAAGCTTATGGAGGACACCGAGGTTCCCACACGATCCCCGAATGACATTTCCGGACAATTTCAGATGCTGATGAATATGTCCGGCGGTAAGAAGTCGGGCAAGCCCCGCACCACTATAAACACGCGCCATATTCTGTTTGTGGTCAGTGGCGCATTCCAGGGGCTGACAGATATTATATCAAAAAGGAGATCGAGTGGCAGTATCGGGTTTGCTCCGTTGCAGCCCGCAACCGAAGACACAGATGAGTCGTATGACCTGCTGCGTCACGTGACCACCAATGATTTGATTCATTACGGATTTGAGCCGGAATTCACTGGACGCCTTCCGGTCCGGGTTGTCTGTCATGAACTGCGCAGGCAGGACCTTTTCCAGATTCTCAAGTATTCTGCCGGAAGTATTCTGGAGCAATACCGTGATTCGTTCTCGGCTTATGGGATTGAGACGTCATTTGACGATGAAGCCCTCATGGCAATCGCCACTGAAGCCGAAGGGGAAAGAACAGGTGCCCGTGGATTGATGACCGTTTGTGAACGGATTTTCCGCGGATTCAAATATGAATTGCCATCCACATCCATCCGGCAGCTCGAGGTGACAACCGGGCTTGTCTCGGATCCGCAATCTGAACTCGACCGGGTTCTATCCACCGTCCAGTCGGAGACCGAGAAAAAGTATCTCCAGGAACTCAGGGGATTTCTTGACGATTTTAAAAAGCGTCATGGACTTGAGCTGGTTCTGAATGAGGATGCTGAGAATTTTCTGATCAACCAGGCCCGGGCTCAGGACCTGAGTGTCGTCAGACTCTGCGAGGAAAGATTCCGCGATTTTCAGTTCGGGCTGCAGTTGGTCAGTCGGAATACCGGGCGGAAGTCATTCAATCTGAACCTGGCGGATGTTGGAAATCTGGAAAAGGTACTCTCGCGATGGGTTGTCGACAGCTATCAGTCAGCATCCGGTGACGAGGCCGCAGAATAGGACTGACCAGCCAGAATCAGGCCACCAACCGGCACAACGTTCTGCCCCAGTGAGGCAATCTGAATCTTTGGCAGCGGGCAAATCGCCGCCATCACGTATTTTCTTAAACCCGTCGATACGGCTGTGGCCAGTATGTCTCCTGTCTGGGACAGGCCGCCTCCAAGTATAACAGTGTCCGGATTGAGCAGGTGGACAACATGGCTGATACCAAAACTCAGATTGTCGCAGAGGTCACTCCAGATGGTGGATGCATGTACATCGCCCGCTTGCATGGCCGGGACAATCAGGGCGGCTTCACCTCCGGTTTTACCGGAGTTCTGCTGCTTTTCGCGGACGGCTTCGGCCAGTTTTGATTCAGGAAACTGCCCGGCGATCTGCCTCACGCTGCGGTCAACGGCCCATCCGGAACAACACGATTCAAGCGTTGATCCATCCCGGTCCAGCCGCAGGTGTCCGATTTCGGCTTCCGTCGGGCAGGCGCCCTCATAGAGGGTTTTACCCACAGTGAATCCCCCTCCGATGCCACTCCCCAGAGTCATGTAGAAAGCCCGCTGAAATGCTGAGCCAGCTCCACAGACCGCTTCAGCAAGCGCTGCGACATTGGCGTCATTTTCAACTGTGGTGGGGATGTGGAATTTTGATTCTATCCAATGTTTGAGGTTGAGACCTTCCCATCCCGGCACCTGATGGGAGCAGACAATCCGGCCGGTGCGTCGGTTCACCGGTCCTCCATAGCCCACTCCAATACCCCGGATTTCATGGCCGGCGGAGACTTTGTCCACCAGAATGGCGATTTTCTCCAGGATCTCATCGGCATGGCCAGCCGGCGCAACCCAGTCGGATTCAATCCGGCCGATGGATCCCTGCGAATCTCCCCGGGCCGCCTGGAGTTTTGTCCCTCCGATCTCGACGCTGACGTATGAATTCATGCGTCCTTTTACCAGCCGGATCCGGTGACTGGAAATTTATTTTCCGGCTGGGACCGAGGCTCTGAAGACTTTATATCGCTGGTACCCGGCAAGGTTGGCTGCTTTGGCAACCTCTTCCTCCGAATCCCAGCTGTCCCTGATGAAACCCGCTGCCAGAACAGCTTTCGCGGATGCCCTATTCTCCGGATGAATCCAGGCATAGAGGCAGTCCAGTTTGTGTCGGGCCATGGCCTGAGGCAGGTATGCGGCAAGTATCCTTTTCATATACCCTCTGCCCCAGAAATCCTTGCCGACCCAGAAAGATAATTCTCCCGACCGGATTCCGGATGAATTCCGGTCAAAAAGGACCCGCACCTGTCCGCAGAGATGGTTATCCACCTGGCAGGCCAGAACTTCGTGTCTGGGGCTTGAGGAGGCGATTTCAATTAATTGTCCGGCCGTTTCTGAATCCATGGGAGTCGGCATGACATCCGGAATCCATCGCCACATATCCGGATCGCCAAGCAGTCGGCTGTATGTCTCCCTGTCCTCCGGCTGCCATGGGCGGAGTTCCATGTCTTCAGTCATCGTCCCGGCCGGGAATTGTGCTGAACGGCGATGATCGGGGAGCGAAAGATCGAGAGCCTGACTCTGGAGGTAGGTCCGGTGGCGGTCAATAACTGCCGGGTCTATGGTGCCGGACCATTCCCGCAGAGCGTGGTCCACACACTCCAGGGCGGCAGTCAGTCGTGAATCCAGGCTGGTGGTGTTCTCTCCGCCCGATGCCGGCACCTTTCTGCGGAGCCGCTCGACAATGCTTTGCCAGGCAATGGCGCGGTCAAAGTGGGATTTGTGTCCGGGATCACGCTTGGGGCGCATCAGACTCAGTGCTGCCAGGTCGTCGATGACAGGCGTGGCAACCCAGCCCATCTGGACCGGGTCAAAAAAAAGTTTACAGCCTTTTTCAGCCAGTTTTCTGGCCATCTCGTCGCTGAGTGTGCCTTCGCTGCGAAGGCTTGGGACCTGGTCCTTTCCTGGCATGGGCTCTGAGTTGGAATACGAATCTGTTCTGGCTCTGTGAGTCATACGGCTATATTTCACCGGTCACATCATCGGCGTGCGGATAATGTGACATATTTTCAGAGTGTTGACGACCCCGAAGAATTTACCAAAGTCAGCGGACACTCTTCTGGTCACTTGAGTTGCATTTTCGGTGTGGGCCATTGGGCTGCCCGGGATGGGTGGCCTTTGGATACTCATTGCAATGCATTATTTCCGATCCGGTCCAACAGATACGGGAGGTCCATTCCGCCCTCATCTGCCCGCCGGTTTTCTCTGAATGAGGAGAAAGACAGCCGAGGCGGCAATACTGGTATTGATCCCGGCAATAATCCAGAAAGTCGCCGGCGAATCGGATCCGGGTATCCCCCCGACATTCATGCCCAGCAGACTGGCCACAAGATTCAATGGCAGAAAAATCGCCGACAGCATCGAGAGCAGATACATCCGGCGGTTTAGAGATTCTGAGAGCCTTCTTTCCCGCTCGCTCTCGATGAGAGCCAGTCTTTCATAAATAACGCCAAGATCATCGAGGACCCGCCGCAGTCTTTCAATGGAGGTTTTGATTTCAAACCCGTCCTCCTTCTGCAGCCAGGTGACACCACTCCGGTCGAGTCTCTGAAGCACTTCAATCTGGGGAATCAGGAACGTGCGCATTCTCGTGGCGGCGATCCGATGCGAGGCGATATCGTTGATATCCGATGTGGCGCCCTCCAGTATCTGCACCTCGCACTGGGAGACCCTTTCGGAGAATTCCATCACATAATCCATCAGGTCATTGGAGATTTTCTCAATCAGCTGGACCAGAAATTCCCCTGTGCGGGTCGGGCCCGCACCCGATCGCAGTTTATTCCTGAATTCACTGAAGATGTAGACGCGTCTGAGCCGGAAGGTCAGCATGTGGTCGGTATCCATCCACATGCGCACGGAAACCATGTCATCAGCCCGCTGGTCCGGGTTCTGATTGAGGGTCCGCAGGATAATGAGAAGGCTGTCTCCACTCTGGATCATGCCCGGCCGCGTTTCATCGGCGAGAAGGTAATTGGCCTGAGCCTCCGAAACGCCACTTTCCTCCCGCAGCCAGGATTCCGTCTGCTCGCCACCGGGCTGCGCATGAAGCCACACCAGCCCGGGCTGGTTCCAGTTCTCCTGAAACTGATCCCAGTCCATATCTGTGCCCCCTCCGTCTCCGTCAATGGCCAGTGAGAAAACAAATCCGGGATTCGGGCCCACCCGGGTTTCTGATGCCGGCAGATTATTCAAGTCCATAAATCGTTATCAGCACTATGAAGCCATCCTGGCTGGAACGGGCGCGCGAAGTTGTCTCATCTGTCCACTTTCGCTGGAAACTTTTGCCATTGCCAGCCCCGTTCACCGGCCATTAGACTCGTTTCCATGACTCCCGATGGATACCCGGTCCGAAATCCCCGGCAAGGGTGGAGTGTGGCCCGTCCGACACATTAGCTCAGGCCGCCGAAGCAAATCCAGCAGATACCAGTATCCCGGACATGAAAATAAAGGTGATTGATTCAATAGCAAAAATGGGTGCGGCGGCTTTCCTCATGTGGGTATCCGCAATTTCGGGTGAGGTTTGTGGCTCAACCCATGAGATTCACGTGAATGTGGTTACTGGGGATGATGCCAATGACGGGGAGCCCGGCCAGCCACTGGCCAGCCTGACTCGTGCCGTGGAAGCAGTGAGGTTGAAGAGGACCGCTCATCCCGCAGACTCAGTCACCGTCATAATTCATCCGGGGCGTTATATGCTGGAAAAAACTCTGCGGTTGACCGGCGCCGACTCCGGAGCCTCTGAATCGGCGCCGGTCACATACATGGCCGCCATGGAGGATGGAGGTGAGGTGGAAATCAGCGGTGGCCATGCCATTGAGACCCACTGGCATCCCCATCCTGAAAGACCGGGTATCTGGAGAACCCGCCTCACCGGCTTGGGAGAAAGACCGCTGGACCAGCTCTGGGTCAATGGAAACCGGGCTGTCCTGGCACAAAGCCCGGATTCACACGGATTTTATTATCTCACTTCTGTTGAGGAAACACCTGTTATTGGGAGTGATGGTGAAGTGGCACACCGCTTTGTTCCGGAAGCGCCCGCCCTGGCTGTCCTTAGTAAGCTGAAAGCTGCGGATATAGGCCGGGCACGCATTCTCGTCTACCACAAGTGGGACACCACCCGTGAGTTCATTCAGTCCGTCGATACCCCAACCGGCACATTCGAGACCCGGGGGCAGCCCATGAAATCGTGGAATCCCATGAACGCCGGTTGCCATTTTGTCTTTGAAAATATAGAGGTGGCACTGGACAGCCCGGGTGAATGGTTTTTTGACCGCGGAACCGGCTGGCTCAGTTATATGCCCCGGCCAGGCGAATCCATGGATGGCGAGTCGGCTGTTCCGGTGGTCGCAGGGGGACTTGAGCGTCTGCTTCATATCGATGGAGGAGACGGGCATGTTTCTCACCTTCATTTCAAAGGGCTTCGATTCAGGCATGCCGGACTGCCTATTCCTCCAGAAGGGCATCCTCCCCACCAGGCCGCCATGGGGACTGAGGCTTCAGCTGTTCTGATCGAACGCGCCAGAGATATTCACCTGAACGGGTGCCGGATTGAAAATGTGGGAACATCCGGGATCTGGATGAGGGCCGATGTCCGGGATTGTTCAATCAGGAACACCCGTCTCCACGATCTGGGCGTCGCCGGTATCCGCATTGGGGAAACTTCTCTGGTGGCCGAACCTCATAGAACCGGCCATATCACCATCGACAACTGCATCATTCAGAGTGGCGGCCGGGTCCTCCCCTGTGCGGTCGGCCTGTGGATCGGGCATTCCGGCGATAATACCGTCACTCACTGCGATATCGCCGATTTCTTTTACACCGCTGTGTCCGTCGGCTGGCGCTGGGGATACAGTGAAAGCGGGGCCGTCCGCAACACCATTGCCTTCAACCATCTCCACCACATCGGATACCGCATTCTCAGTGATATGGGTGGCATCTATACCCTCGGGCCATCCGAAGGCACTCACATCCATAATAATGTCATCCACGACATATACTCGAGCCGGTACGGCGGATGGGGACTCTACCCAGACGAGGGCAGTTCCGGCATCATCCTCGAAAATAATGTCGTCTACAATGTCACCGACGGTGCCTTCCATCAGCACTATGGCCGCGACAATATCGTCCGCAATAACATTCTGGCTTTCAGCGAGAAAGGGCAGATCGCCGTCACCCGGGCGGAACCCCACACCTCATTCTCCTTCACCAACAACATCGTCTATTGGGATGGTGGCCAGCTCCTCGGATACGGTGGCTGGAAAGCCGGTGCCCGCGTCCACATCGACCACAACCTCTACTGGCAGGCCAATGGCCAACCCTTCGATTTCATCGGCCAGTCTTTCGCTCAATGGCAGTCCTCAGGCAATGACCGCAACTCACTCATCGCCAATCCGCTCTTCAAGGATCCACGTAATCACGATTTCTCCCTCCCCCCATACTCGCCGGCTCACAGAATCGGATTCATTCCCTGGGACCACTCCACCGCAGGTGTTTATGGAGACGACGATTGGAAAGCCCTCGCCTCCCGCCTCCCGTTCCCCGATCCCATCCCCGCTCGTTAATTCACTCACTCTCAGATTATATACAATATCCCACTTTCTCCTCTTGATTAATTAAGCTTTGTGTCGCAAAGTTAAATGGATTTTGAAATAGAGATATGAATATATTGGATATGGAGAAAAGGGTGAAGACCGTGCCGTCGGTTGTCATTGTATGTATTCTAATAATATCTGCTGGAGTCATCGAATCGATGGGCCAGGAGAATGGTGGAGACGAGCCAGGCGGCCCGAAGGTGCTGAGGGAAATCACACCGGAGCAGAAAGGGTTATTTGAGGCCCGCCTGCGTGAACTGGCGAAGCAGGGGATATCGGATGAGGAATACAGAGAGGGATCGGGGCAGAAGAAGCTGGAAATTGTGGATGCGGAGCGGGCATTCCGGGAGGACAGGTGGAATTCCTGTGCTTCCATTGGAGTGGGGGATGGCTATTCCATTGCGATGCAGTTCAGACTGGCTCATCCCCTTGTGGCTGAATACCAGCGGCGGGTGATGGTTTTTGCGGGTGATGAACGCCGGGGTAAACTGGCTGGGGCTGTGCAGTTGGACATGAATTATGGCGGACGCACTCATATTTTATTATATCGACATCTGGATTCCGATGGCCGGGTGACGCACCTGTCCTTTGAGCCCAGAGACCGTCAGTGGGATCCCCAGAGTATCCGGCTCGATAATCCCGATTTTCAGGACCCGCCGGAAGGCAGCACCAGACAATATATTGGTCTGGTCTCTGGTGATGCGTATCCATTGAAATATATTTCTCCACTTATTCTCACTGAATCCGAGGCGAAGAAATAAATATATTTCCAGTCATATATATAAAACTTCAAAGACTGTGATTTGAAGCACTGTCTTGCAAAGTGATTGGTTTGAGTGCTTCGAGGTTGCGGCCGTGAGTCCGCCGGGCGATGAGGTAACCATCTGCCTGAGCGGGCTCAGCTATTCCCTTTTCCTTGAATGGGGGGCGTTTCTGTGATTTAAAGTCACGGAAGCACGATGATGGACACAGACTGTAAGCCCGGATCTCAAAGATTCGCATGTGAATTGAATTGGGGATGGGAGCCTCTGGGCTTCAGAAAATTGTGGGAGTCGGTGAGGCCCTGTGTGGTCGGGCGGGATTGTCAGGATGGGGTGGTTTCCTCTCCTTTGGATTCTGATTTCTTACTTCTGAGTTCCAGGTGACCGGGATGTTGAAAAAGCTGATTTACATTATACTTCTCGTTGGAGCTGTGGGGCTGTCTGCCTTGGTGGTGTGGATCCGGAAGGGATCCGTTGTGGACAGCGCGAAAAAGGAAAGGATTGCGGCGGTGGAGGTCGCTGCCATTGAGCGGCGTTCACTGGAGCGCGGGCGTACATTGAGTGGAGCCCTTGAGGCGGAGGCCCGGTTTGTGGTGGCTCCCAAAGTGGGCGGGCGCATTGAGAAGCTGATGCTCGATCTGGCAGATCCGGTCGAGCGCGGTCAGGTTGTCGCGGTGCTGGATGATGATGAATTTGCCCAGACGGTGATCCAGGCTGAGGCGGAGCTGGCGGTGGCCAAAGCCAACCGCATTCAGGCGGAAAATGCCCTCAAAATCAGCCGTCGTGAAAATGCCCGCATCGTGGAACTGCGTGAAGATGGGATTTCGTCGGACTCGGAGTCTGATCTGGCACTTTCCGATCTCCTGGAGAAGGAGGCGCGTTTCCAGGTGGCGGAGGCGCAGGTCAGTCGGGCGGAGGCCATCGCGGAGGCCGCCCGCATCCGCCTCGGCTATACGGGTGTGCGGGCCGATTGGCCGGAGGGCGATTCCGCCCGCATGGTCGCTGAGCGTTACGTCGATGAAGGTGAAACCATTGCCGCCAATGATCCCCTGTTTCTGATTGTGAGACTCGATCCGATTGTCGCGGTGATTTCAGTGACTGAAAGGGATTATGGGTTGTTGAAGGTGGGACAGATGGCTCAATTCCGCACAGATGCATTTCCCGGCGATGTTTTTCATGGGCGGATTGAACGCATTGCACCGGTATTCCGTCAGTCCAGCCGGCAGGCCCGGGTGGAATTATCGATTCCCAATCCCGACGGGCGGCTCAAGCCGGGAATGTTTGTGCGCGCCGGTATCATACTGGAGCGGGTGGAGAATGTGGTTGCGGTGCCCGAAGCGGCCCTGGCCCGACGGGGGCAGGACGATGGAGTTTTTCTCGTGAACGGGAATTCAGATCAGGTCAGCTGGGTGGTGGTGCAGCCCGGCATCCGGGATAAGGGATGGGTGCAGATACTCGGCCCGGAGCTTTCGGGGGATGTTGTAACCCTTGGTCAACATCTCATCGATGATGGGGCACCCATCAGAATCACGGAAATTCCAGACAGCGGAATCCAGCCATGAATCTCCCCGGGTTCAGTGTGAGGAGGCCGGTATTCACCACGATGGTGATGCTGATTGTCGTGGTTCTCGGGTCGGCCGCATTGACCCGGCTCAGGGTGGATCTTTTCCCCAGTATCGAGATGCCCACAGTCAGTGTGAGGGTGAACTACGATGGGGCTGGGCCGGAGATTGTCGAGGCTCAGGTGACCCAGATCATTGAAGAGATCATCGCGACTGTTCCCGGAGCGGAGGAGATTTCCTCATTCACTTATGAAGGTGGCTGCCGATTACAGGTCCGCTTCGCCTGGGGCATTGATGTCGATACCGCCGCCTTGGATATCCAGGCGGTGCTCGAGGACGAGATCAACGAATTCCCGGACGAAATCACCCGTCCGTGGATCCGCAAATTTGATATTGAGAATTTTCCGGTTGTGGTTCTCGGGGTCTCCAGCAGCATGGATCCCGTCGAACTCACCGAGCTGGTCAATAACCAGATCCGATACCGCTTTGCCAGAATTCCAGGAGTCGCCCAGGTCGACTTATGGGGCGGATTCAACCGCGAAATCAGGGTCGAACTCGACCGCACCCGGCTCGAGGCTCTCGGGTTGCCATTGAATCAGGTTCTCCAACGCCTCAATGATGCCAACCTCGACCGGCCGTCCGGACAGATTGAGGAAGGTCGGTATGAAGTCACTCTCAGAGCCCCGTCTCAATTTGAGAATATCCGGCAGATTGAGAATACAGTCATCGCCACACTCGGTGGCAATGTCATCCAGCTCGGCCAGATTGCCGCAGTCCGCGACACCTACGAGGAATTGACCGAACTCGACCGGGTCAATGGTGAACTCGGCCTCAGGGTCGGCATCCGGAAACAGGCCAATGCCAATACTGTCGAAGTGTCCCAGGCCATCCTCAAAATGATTGAGGACGTAGGCAGGGATTACCCACAGGTCAATATTGTCGCCATTTCAAATTCCGGAAATTTCATTGAGCGTTCGATAGCCAATGTGGCGCAGTCGGTCCTGTATGGCGGGCTTCTGTCGGTGATGGTATTGCTGTTTTTCCTGCGTGACTGGCGAAGCACGCTGGTCATATCTCTGGCCATACCCATTTCGGTGATTGCCACTTTTGCACTTCTGTATTTCGGGGGCTTCACACTGAATCTGATGTCCCTGGGTGGGCTGGCCCTGGGCGTGGGGATGATGGTCGACAGCTCCATTGTGGTTCTGGAGAATATTTTCCGGCGCCGACAGGAGGAACAGGAAATTCAGGAGGTGGCGGCTGCCCGCGGGGCCTCGGAAGTTGCCGCCGCTATTGTGGCCAGCACACTGACTACGCTGGTCATTTTCCTTCCCGTCGTATTTATTCAAGGTGTTTCCGGCCAACTGTTCAGGGAGATGGCGTATGTTGTGTCGTTTTCACTGCTGTGTTCGCTGTTTGTATCCCTGAGTCTGGTTCCCATGCTGTCGGCGAAGCTGCTCGTTTCCAATACCGGGAATGCTGACGCGCCACGGAAGAAATCCATATTCTCAAAAATCGGGTCACTGACGGAGCGGAGTCTGGCCTGGTTGGAATCGACCTATCGCGGGCTGCTGGGGCATGTTCTGCGGAAGCGCGCCGAAACTCTCTGGGGTGCCCTGACTCTGCTCCTGATCACTCTTATTCTCGCCCCGTTGATCGGGACCGAACTCATGCCGCCAACCGACGAAGGCGAAATCAGGATTGAGGGCACTATGGAACCGGGAACGCGCATGGATCTGGTGGACTCAATTGCCCGCAGAATGGAGGCCATCGTCGTCGAGGAAGTACCCGAACAGGTCGCCAATGTGGTCGAAGTCAACAGCGGCAATCTCGAAATGGACCTGTCCGTTGGGCCCGCCTCGTCGCGTCAGCGATCCAATGGGGAAATTGCCGCCGCTCTCCGCGAAAGACTCACCGGTCAGTTTCCCGGTGTTGAGCTCAGAATCCTCGCCCGCCAGGGCCAGTTTCTGCTGAACCGAATTCTCGGCGCCGAAAACTCAGGCATTGAAATTGAAGTCCGGGGGTACGACCTCGATGTGCTGGAGGCGCTGGCTGAGCAGGCTGAGCAGGCCGTCATTGATATACCCGGTGTCGCCGATGTCGATGCCAGCTTTGATGAAGGTGTTCCCCAGCAGGAACTCCAGGTTAATCGCGATAAAGTCGCCGACCTCGGACTCACCGTCCGCGATGTCACCGAGGCACTTCAAACCGCTATTGCCGGTTCCGAAGCCGGGGAATTCCGGGCTGAGGGCAATTCATACCGCATCCTGGTTCAGCTGGCCGATGCCCGGCGGCTTTCGATTGATGAGGTGCTGGACCTGACACTCCAGACTCCGGGAGGCGAACTGGTGGCGATGCGGAATGTCCTGGATAACCGTTCCAGCCGCGCTCCGGCTCAGATCCAGCGCCGCGACCAGCAGCGGCTCGTCACCGTCAATGCCAACATCGACGGACGTCCCCAGGGCGAGGTGGCCCGCGACATTGCCAAAGCACTGGAGGGAATTCCGCGTCCTGCCGGCTATCTGTTCCGCCTCGCCGGAACCTATGAGGAACAACAGACGGCCTTCCGCGACTTCATGCTCGCCATGGTCCTCGCCCTGCTTCTGGTTTTCATGGTGCTGGCCTGCCAGTACGAATCCCTGAAAGACCCACTCATTGTCATGGCAACGGCTCCCATGGCTGCCGTCGGTGTCATCATTACCCTGATCCTCACCCGGACAACCATGAACCTGCAATCGGGCATTGGGTGCATCATGCTCGCCGGTATAGTGGTCAATAACGCCATCCTTCTCGTTGACCAGTCGAGCCGACTCCTCAGACAGGGGATGCCTACCAGTCAGGCCATTATGGAGGCTGGTCGCCGCCGCCTGCGTCCGGTGCTTATGACCACTCTGACGACCGCGCTGGGACTCATGCCTCTCGCCCTGGGAATTGGTGAGGGGGCCGATGCCCAGGCGCCTCTCGCCCGCGCTGTCATAGGCGGTCTCCTTGGCTCAACCGTCATCACCCTCCTGCTCACCCCTGTCATTTATTCCTTTGCCCACACTGGATCTGAAAATGCCATGGCAGAGCAGAAAACTGAACCTGCCAGCCTGGCTCAGTAGTCTTACACCACATCATTTTCAAAATATATACCAGACTGATGAACCACTTATTCAGTTTGATGGACCATGAATATTTGTTTGCAAAATAAATATTCATGGTGACCCTTGTCCCAAGTATATTTATCAAATCGCCATGAATTATATTCACATATTCCAGGTACATTTTGGCCGCTTTATATTCTCAGTCAGATTCTTCTGCCTGATTGCGTTACTGGTTCAGACTGGCATAGCCAACGGAGCTGACCTGCTCATAAATCCAAATAAAAATGACTGGAACCAGTGGGGAGGGCCTTTCAGGAATTTTTCAGTCCCGGAGTCAGGACTGAACCTTCAATGGGATACGGACGGACCCGTCGAGTCCTGGAGCCGTCCGCTCGGAGCCGGGAATTCAGGAATAGTTGTCAGTGGCGACCATCTGGTGGCACATTTCCGGGCTGTTGATTTTGCCGGTGCTGTATCGGAAAACGAGACCATTGTGTGTCTCAATGCGCTCACGGGTGAGACGGCCTGGGAATTCAGCTATCCCGCATCGTCCTTGCCGGGACAGGAGGAATATGGCGGTGGAAATGGGCCCCATGCCACACCCCTCATTCACAAGGACAGAGTTTATTCGCTTGGCTATGCCGGGCTCTTTCATTGTCTGAATCTGGACGATGGGAAAATGCTCTGGAAAATGGATCTGGTTGCAGAAATGGGCGCCAAACCTGTGCAATTCGGATTCTCCTCGAGTCCACTGGCTCTCGGTAATCTGATAATCCTTCAATGTGCCGGTCCCGGACAGGGACTTATTGCACTGGATTCTGCAAGCGGTGAATTGGTCTGGAAAACTCCTTCGGCAGTCTTCAGCTATGCTTCGCCGATGTTTGCCAATCTGGCAGGCAGAGATCAGATAATTTTCCCGAGTGGAAATTCACTTCAGGGAATTGATCCCAGGTCCGGTGCTGTCTTATGGACTCATGACCTGAGGAAAAGTGGTCTGACAAATGTCCCCACCCCGGTTGTGACTGGCCCGGATACAATCATGATCTCGGGCCAGGGAGTTGGTGGTGCGTCGCTCCTGAAAATATCGGCCAAACCCGGTGGAGAATTCATGATTGACAGAGAATGGCTCGATACCCGTGTCAGTTTTTTTGATTCGAATATAGTTCAATCCGGAAAAATAATTCTTGGAGGAGAGTCCTTTCTCTATGGTCTGGATGCTGAGTCCGGAAAAAGGATACTGACAGAACGTGGGCTTCCTCATGCCAATATGGCTGTGATTGGGGGAAATGTCCTGCTCCTTTCCAGAGATGGTGAGCTGGCAGTGGCTCGGGTGGATAAAAAAGGAATAGATATTAAATGCTTCACCCAATTGCCCGGAGATAATTACTGGACGGGTCCATCAATTCATCGCAGCAGGCTTTATATTAGAAACAGATCCATGATCGCCGCATACAATCTGAATGCCGGTTTGCCAAATGGGAATAATACATACTCAGATACATACATCCAGTTTACGGGGCGTATCATGAATCCCGAAGCGGGTGATGAATCATTGAATTGGGTTTATGATTCGGTAAGAAAACCCGGCATATTTGACAAGGAGTCCGCACTGGCGACATCGATGCTCCAGCTTGGCGGAAACTCAGAACTGGATCGGCTGAACGAAGTGGCCGAATGCGCAATCAAGGCTTTTCCCGGATCATCTATCATAGCCAAAGCCGCCACTTTGAGCTGGTTGAAATCCGGGCAGCAGGAACGGGTTGTCAGATTGCTCGGTGAGCAAAGCAACAAAGGCGCAGCTGATTCCATTTTATTTTTTCAACAACTTTCAAAGCAATGGCAAATGGATGGTGAGCGCCAGGCAGGCAGATCCATCTTCACACTTGATTCAGCCAAATACCTCACTTCCTCAGTAGTGTCTGTCGCCGGATCATTTAATGACTGGAAAGCCGGTGAGATATTTATGAAAAAGTCTCCCCGAGGTTGGTCTGTCAGTCTTGACCTTCCGCCGGGAGAATATATTTACAAATTCATTGTCGATGGAAAATGGATTCCGGATCCCGGAAATCCGAACGCGGCAGACGACGGAAATGGCAATACCAATTCAGTCATAGTGATTGAATAGATGAGAAAAGTGATCCGGGATTCCCCAATGGTGGCTATGCCGGGCTTTGAAATCAGTCACATTCCAATCGCCTGACTGAATGCATTGATAATCACCCCTTGCGATTTTACTCCGGATTTCCCTGATGGTCTGAAATGTGTGCCGCTGGCTTGAATTCTCCTGCCTCAATTCCCGCCGCCAAGCCGGAAATGCCCGGATTGGCCCAAAAATGCCACGGATAAAAAAATTTTAAAATGATGCATCCGGATTGACTTGAGATTCGTTTTTACGGGCGATGAAAACGAACTCAGGAAAATTCGCATTGTTTCTCCGACAGGTATGTCTGGTTGGGATATTGGTTTGTCAGGCGTCGGTAGGCGTTATTGGATCAAGTCACCGCGAGGCTCCGGCGATCACCGGGGCACCAAAGGTTGATGGGACTGATTTCTACATGTTCCGGAGCTATGAGGATGGACGTGGAGATTTTGTCACTATTCTCGCCTGTTACCAACCGCTTCAGGATGCCTATGGTGGGCCCAATTACTATCCTCTGGACCCCAATGCCCTCTACGAAATCCATATCGACAATAATGGTGACGCTATTGAAGACATCACTTTTCAATTCAGGCCAACCATTGAATACCGGAAAATAGCTCTGCCGATTGGGCCTGAGAATGACAGGAAGGATGTGGCCATTCCACTGGCGATTGCCGGGCAGATATTCGCTGGCGATTCAGCTGCCCTGAATGTTGCAGAAGGCTATAGCCTCAATATCATCCGCGGCGACAGACGCGACGGCACTGCCGAACCGGTCACTCACAGCGATGGCCAGACGTCCTTTGTGAAACCTCTGGATTACGTCGGACAGAAAACATTTCCCGACTACAACGCCTATGCCGGACAATATATATATCAAATGGATATTCCCGGCTGTGAAATCCCCGGCCGCGTATTTGTCGGTCAGCGCAAGGACCCGTTTGTGGTCAATCTGGGTGAGACATTTGACCTCATAAATATTGCGAATCCTGTTGGCCCCGTCGCCATTGAACAGGATGATCTCGCTGACAAAAACGTGACTGTCTTTGCCCTCGAAATTCCAATCGAATGCCTCAAGGGGCCTGATCAGGACGTGATTGGTGGGTGGACAACCGCCAGTCTTCTGGATCCGGTCAATCCGGATGCCGCCCCGAGACAGGTTTCGCGTCTCGGACAGCCACTGGTCAATGAGGTGGTCATTGGTCTCAAGGATACAGCTGTTCCAGGACTTCTCGACAAGGATGCGTTCAATGCGGTTGAACCAGCTGTTCCCGGCGATGCTGTTCTGATTGACTATGTGACCCATCCGACCTTGCCAGCCCTGATTGAGATTCTCTTTGGTGAGGCTGGTGTTCGGGCTCCAACGGCCTTTCCCCGCAATGATCTGGTCACGGTATTTCTGACCGGGATCGAGGGGCTCAACGCAACTGCCACGCCAGCTGAGTATCTTCGACTGAATCTGACAACCGCCCCGGTTCCAGCTGGTGAACAGAATAACCTCGGCGTGATCGCCGGTGACAACGCCGGTTTCCCCAATGGTCGTCGTCCTGGAGATGATGTCGTTGATATTGCTCTGCGTGTGGTCATGGGGGCCCTCCTGCCTGAGGATGTCGCTCCTTCCGGCAAGCTTCCATTCACTGATGGTGCCTATGTCGATGCTGCGCATTTTGATTCTGTCTTCCCGTATGCAAAGGCTCCAATTGCCGGTTCTCCTGGAGATTTCGCTGTGTCAGTGACCCTGGAATCAGCTGCGGATCCGGAGGGGCCATTCACACCGGTTCCAGTTGTCTACGATGAGGCTGATTCCAAACTCGTCACACCCCGGATCTCCGACTCAGAGCAGTTCTTCAGACTCCAGACTGACGGCCCCATCGAGTTGGACAGCCGTAGAATTGAAACCGTACCCAATGTCCAGCTCGGCATAAGACGCGCCGGCTCAGACCAGTAATCCATTCAGCCATTCACCACATTATAAGGAGCTATCATATGAAACATTTATATAAACCATGGCGGCTGTCTATGGCGTTCAGTCTGGCTTTGGCCAGTCATCTGAGTCTGGCCGGTTCAGTCCGCGGTGAGATTCTGCATGCCCTGACCGACAGCAACCAGATTCTTGTTCTGGATTCAGAATCACCGGAAACCATCAATCAGGTTATCACTATTCAGGGAATCGGTGATGAATCAGTCATTGGCATAGATTACCGGCCAGCGACAGGCGGGCTCTATGCTGTGACTTCATCTATGGGAGTTTATCTTCTCGATGGAAATTCGGGCGGGGCCACTCTGCTGGGTGAGGATCCTTTCGCTTCAGATGATTCTGCGCACGCATATGGCTGGGATTTCAATCCGGCTGTCGACCGCATCCGCTGGGTCACTGCGAAGGCAACCAACCGGCGTGTGCATCCTGACAGCGGCTCGCTGGTGGCGACAGACGGGATCCTGGCCTATGCCGTTAATGACTCCGCGTTCGGTCTCGACCCGGATATTGTGGCTGTCGCTTATGACGATGAGGCCAATCTCTTCGCCGTCGACGTGGCCCGCGACCAGTTTGTTTCCATAGCTCCGGCCAATGATGGTGTTCTCCATTCCATTGGATCTCTGGGTGTTCTGGTCACCGGGGATGCCGGACTGGACGTATCTTCAGCCTCGGGGAGGATTTTTGCTGCCATGCAGTCCGTTGGCAATCCGGGTTCTTCCCTGTATGAAATTCAACCTATGACCGGGCGTGCCTCATTGATTGGGTCAGTTGGCGATGGATCTCAAATGATAGTGAGTGTGACGGTTGTGCCTCCTCCCCCGGTTGAGCCATCTGTGTATACAGTTTCAACCCTTTCTGACATTGTTGCGGACGATGGGGAGATAAGTCTCAGAGAGGCTTTGATGGCAGCCAATACAAATGCGGCTGTCTCTGATGCGGTGGCCGGAAAGCCTGGATCGGATGCGGTGGATATAATCCGCTTCTCCGATGCATTGGGGGATGAGCCATTGATGTTGAATATGGGGTCACTGACTATACAGGATTCGGTTCTCATCGAGTCGCCTTCCATGAATGGTCAGACATTTACAGGGAATGGAACGCATCGTATCTTCCTGATTTCCCCGGACACCAAAGGTGTGCGATTAACCCGTCTGAATATTCAGAATGGCGGGGGAGTTGAATCCGGCGGTGGGATACTGGCTGGCTCCGGCTCTGAAATTGAATTGGTGCATGTGAATATAGACAACTGCTCGGCAGCCGATGGCGGTGGTATATATATTGATGGTGGACACCTGGTCGCGTCCGGTGGGCGGATTGCCAATAATATTAGTGATGGCCCATCAGGCAGCGGTGGTGGTGTTTTTATTGCCCCCAATGGATTCGCCCACTTCACCGATACCACCTTCGCTGGTAATCTGGCCAATCGCGCCGGTGGCGGTATCGAGGATCAGTCGGGTCCAGGATTGGGACTGATCCTGGAGAATGTCTCCATGATCGAGAATAATGCAGGGGTCAGTCCGGCATCACCCGCTCCCGGCAACGGTGGCGCTCTCCACATCACCGGCCCGGGCGACAGCTCAATCAGCGGCGGGCGCATCTCCGGTAACATCGCCGCCCGTGAAGGCGGTGGACTCTGGAATGGCAGCGGTCACATGGAAGTCACCAATGTCGTTCTGGAAGGAAATACAGGCAGTGGCAATGCCGCTGACGATGGCGGTGGCGGCATCTTCAATAATGGGGGCTCCATGACCATAGTTGATTCCAGTCTGCTGGGAAATATCGCTGATGGATCCGCCGGCAGTGGTGGTGGACTGCTTTCGCTGGATGGCGTGATTCACATGGAACGATGTCTCCTGTATTCAAACACCGCAAACCGTGCAGGTGGCGCCATCGAGCTGGTCGACGGCAGTCTCATGTTCATGGATTCACAAATAGGCGGTCCCCGCAGTGCTGACGGCAATATCGCCGGTCCCGAAGGTCAGGCCTCACCCGGCAATGGCGGGGGCTTCCACGTGACCGGAACCGCTGACATGACATTCTCGGGAGCCATCATCCGGAATAATTTCGCCGCCCGTGAAGGCGGTGGATTGTGGAACCAGTCCGGATCCACAATGCGCATCACCAATGGCACTGTCATTGTTCAGAATACAGCCGCCGGACCTGCTGATCACGACGGTGGAGGCGGCGTCTTCAATAATGGCGGCACGCTCGTCATCGACTCGGATTCCAATCAGCCCGTGCTTATATCCGGAAACCTGTGCACCGGCTCTGAAGGTCTTGGTGGGGGATTGCTCTCCCTCGGCGGCCCGGTGACAATCCGTCGTCTGTCCATGGCCGACAACTCCACTATAACCCGCCTGCCCATCGGTTCGGAAATGCATACCGGATCCGGCATAGTGCAGGTGGATGCCAATATACAAATATCCGACAGCTCAATCAGTGATGATGTGCTTCTCCGCAATTCCGATGGTATCCTGAGCGGAAATACCGGCGGTTTTCTTTTTGTCGATGGACAATCATCTCTCAGAGGTGGCGGTGCACCCGCTGATCTATCGGTCAGTGGATTTGCTGCCGGAAGTGAATCCCTCTACGAGTTCAGACTGGGGGCGGACGCTTCCGACCGCATTATTGCCGATGGCCCGGTTCTTTTGGGCAATTCGGCTATTGCCGGCCTGGCTTTGGATGGATTCACAGCCGTCCCCGGCCAGAATATCACACTCATCGATAACGGCGGCACTGATCCCGTCCGTGGAGAATTCGCGGGTCAGCCTGAGGGTTCGTTCATGTGGGTTGGACTGACCACCTACCGGCTCAGCTATGTGGGGGGTGATGGCAATGATGTCACTCTGTCCGTATCCGGAATCCCGGGTCAGGTCAATGTCGCCATCAACAATACAGCCTCACTGAATCCCGAAACCGGCCTCATCGAACAGGCCGTCACCATCACAAACAACAGCGATATCAGACAGACAGGTATCCGTGCGATGATTTCCAACCTCCCGCCAGGAACCACTCTGGCAAACGGGAATGGTGTCAAACCCCACGGTTCTGGTGAAATTCCTTTCCGTCTCCTCGACCGGAGTCTCGACTCCCGTGAATCCGCTGTCATGACCTTTGCTTTTGATGCGCCGGTCGGCTTGGAATCTGTTGCACCGACATACACTGTGCACAGTCGCGACGATATCGCGGACTTGCGGCAAATAACTCAGATCATTCCTCTGGTCAATGATCAGGCACTTCTCGAGTTTGAAACCGAGGACCAGGTTGCCTACGACATCCTGTATTCCGACGATCTCATCACATGGCAACGGAGTGGCCCTGTCTTCGGTCAGGGGGAACTGACCCAGTGGATGGATATCGGTCCTCCCGTCACCGCCACTGCCTTGGCGGAATCAGGATCACGTATTTACCAGACACAAAAGCGTCCGGATAATAATTAACCACACATGTATATATATACCTCCACGGGTGGCCAGCCTGCCCGTGGTGCTTTTATTCCAATTGTCTCCATCACATGTGTTTTGTATCCATAAAAATCCGGAGCCTTCGAATAATGAAATCATTCAATGCTTTTATACAGGGAAAGCGCTTGTCCCTTGGGTCAGTGGCTATTGTCTGGATGATGAGTGTGGAATCATTGTCCGCCCACCAGTTCTGGATGGAACTCGAAAACCAAAGTGTTTCTGTGGGGCAGGTCGTGCCTGTCAGACTTTTTATCGGCGAGGGATTTCCGGGGGAATCGTACGCCCGGAACCCGGGGCACATTCTCAGATTTGAAAGTGAGTCAAATGGTGTGCGTCGAGCCATTGCGGGATTTCCGAATCAGGATCCTGCCGGGTTTTTCATCGCGCGTGATTCCGGATTTCATACCCTCACATATATCAGCAAGGACAGCCAGGTCGATCTGCCCGCCAGGCAATTCAATCAGTATCTGTCCGAAGAAGGTTTCGCTGAGGTTCTTGAGACCAGAATCTCCAGAGGGGAAGGGGAATTGGACGTCCGCGAAAAATTCAAAAGATGCGCGACCGCTTATATCCGGATCGGTGATTCCAAGCCGACCCACGACCCAATCTCTCATTCCAACTGCAACTCAGATCCGGCAGGAGTCATGGAATGGCAGCTGGATGTGGTGCCAGCTGACGGATCCGATTTATGGCACGCCGGCTCCGAGTATTGCGGCCGGGTTCTTGAGAATGGCCATCCCTGTTCAGGCAGGCTCATAAAATTTTTCCATCAGGATACTCCGGGGCAACCGGTCATGACGAAATGGTCGGATGACAACGGCGGCTTTCAAGTGACTCTGGATCAACCCGGAACCTGGATGATCAGCAGCGTCTCCATCTCTGGAAAGGGACAACTCTATTCCAGTGTCTGGACTAGTTTGACCTTTATCATCCGTCCGAATAAACTCACGCCATGACTTTGGGCTTGGCCGGTGCCAGACAAATTGATTGGTGCCGGTTGAGTGGAGTTTGTTTGGACGACCCCTATGGATTGGCCGACGGGAAACCAGGATGGGAATGATCTGAATCTCCTGTTAGAGGAGCTGCTTCACCGTATCGCTCATTCCCGCGACGAATCGGCCCTCGAATCATTATATGATCACTACTCCGGACCCCTTTTCGGTCTTATTTATTCTCTCGTGGGTGAAAAAATGGCGGCGGAGGATATCCTGCAGGAACTTTTTGTGAGTGTCTGGGATAAGGCACACCGATTCGATCCGAAGCTTGGAAAAGCCAAAAGCTGGCTCATGACTCTGGCGCGGAATCGGTCATTCGATTACCTCGATAAAATGCGCCGCCGCAGAAACACCCAGGACTCTGCTCAGCGTGAAGCCGGAGATCCATCCGTCCACCAGACCAGTCAATCAGATCATGAACAGTTGGAAATTTCGGGAAATGTCATTCAGGCACTCGATAAATTGTCGCCTGACCAACAGGTCGCCATTCGACTGACATTCCTCACCGGCCTCACACAAAGTGAGGTCGCCGATAAGCTGGGGGAACCCCTGGGCACCATCAAGGCGAGAATTCGAAGAGGGCTTCTTACTCTCAAACGCCTTCTGCCTGCCACCACTATCGGAAAGGACTTTAAATATCATTTCGGCGATGAAAGTCTGTCCGATGCAGATACCGGGAAAGGAGAGATTTCATGACAGCTGAGAAAATTATAGAAATGGCCATCGTCTATTCCACCGTCGGTCTCCACGGTGCTGACGATTTTGAATTTCAGATGTGGAGGCAATCCGCATCTCCGGCCGAGCTTTCCCTCTTTGCTGAAATTGTCGATCTCATCGCCGAAATCACTGAACCCGCAAATACCACCGTAGTCCCATCAAAGTCAGTCCGATCAAATATCATGAAACGCATCCGTTCCCGGAAAGATGATGGGCAGACCGCAACTCCTGCATCAAAGTCCGCCAGTCAGATTCCTGGATTCCGCTTTGTCGATGCCGACCAGGGAACGTGGCGCGAACTCCCTGTAGCCGGTGCCCGCATCAAGGAATTGTCCAGCGGGCGTGAGATGTCCATGTTTCTCCTCGAATTGGATCCCGGCACCCGTATGCCATCCCACCACCACGACGGAGTCGAAGAGGGATTTGTCATCTCCGGCGACCTCCACATGTGCGGCCACAAAATTGATGCCGGTGGATACATGAGAGCCGAACAAGGCAGCACTCACGACGAAATCTATTCTGAAAATGGATGCCGCGCCCTCATGGTCACATCCAATACCAACTACCCCAGAAAATCCATCCAGCTCTACGATACCTTCAATAATATCTGGACCCGCGCCAAAAAGCTCATAAATCATTGAACCTGAATTGACCCCGCTGAATCAGGCAATAAATGATTGGAACTCCCCTTTGGACTGCTGTGGTCATCACCGCTTTGATGAGCATACTTCGGGCAATGGATCAGGCGAATCATGGATGACCGGCAAAATATAGGATAAATGAAATACTTACGTTTCTTATTAATCATGACAAGATGAATGAGTATAAAAAATCCATCAGGATGATTGTGGTAAAAACAATATAAAAACCAAACTATCAGCCGGTCCTTCAGACCTCTGTAATTTTGGTATCCATAGAGACATAGCCCTGACGGACTATGCTGTTATCTTACCGCTCCTTCGGAGCTTTTCTGGGTAGGGGAGTCAGAGAAAAGACCCGAAAATAATGTGTGAAGTAAAATGAAATAAGGACCCTTTAGGAGTGCGGTGGTCATCACCGCTTTGAGGGGCACACTCCGGGCCATGGATCGGACGAATCATAGATGACCGGGCAAATATACGAATAAGGAAATACCTAAGTTTATTATTAATCATTGGTTCTTCGCTGTTTACTGTGAGTTGATTCTGGGGTCGCCGGATTTATCGAACTGGCCTTCAGTCAGAATATCGCTTTGAAACTTGAAAAATTCCGGAACCCCTCTCCGTAAAGCAACTCAAAAAAACCGGTTGAAAAGCCGCGATATGACGGTCATCGTATAGGCGTTTTTACGCGGATCGAATTATGTATACAAATAGGGATAACTTCGAGGATCCGACTTTTTATTTGACATATTCTTTATTTTTTTTATTGCTTGTATCATCAGAATGCGGTCTGACATCGGGAATACATATAATGATAAAGCACAGAGTAAAGATCAAGACGTCAAAAAATAAACCGGCAATATGGGGGATTGGCTTTTTATTACCAGTCATAGCTTTTTCTCCTGTCACCTACCCTCAGAATAATGGGGGGCTGGATATTTCAAAGGCTGTTATCATTGAAAGCAGTGACAGTGACGGGCGCCCGATGGTTGTTGAGAAATCAGATTCTGTTGCAGGCTCGGCCTGGGAGGTGGTGCCGCAGAATTCAAATGGCCGACACATCGTCAGGGTGGATGATTTTGATTTTGATTCCGCATTCTTTCGTCAGGCAGACCTCAAAGTTGAAACTCTGAAGACCCATACCATCACCCCGTCGTTTGAGAGCTCAATATTTCAGACCACATACGCAGTGAATGAGTTGTCAGTCAATGGTGATCACTGCGTGGTTTCCTATCTGATTTACGACGTCAATAATAATTTCAGTTATGATGTCAGGATCTTAACCAAAATAAATGGTCAGTGGGAGGAAACGCTGGACCTGCCCAACCTGAATGACGGAAATCCTGAATTTGGTTCCTCGGTGGATAATTGGGAGAATAAAATAATTGTCAGCTCATGGGTGAATCAGTCGGAAGGCGATCAGGATAAGGACATCGTGAAAACTCTGGAGGTTAATTCTGATGGAAATCAGATCGTCAATGTAAGAGATCTGGTATTACCTCAGCCCAATTCGTGCAATGATTTAAGTATCTTCGAAAAATGGATTGCCGTCTCCGGGGATTTTCCTCATGACAATTATGATGGAAACCCGGAATCAGTTTTATTGTATTATGATAATGGTGTTTTCTGGGATGATCCATCAAAAGTTATTTCTCCCTTTTCCAACCCGGAAGGGCCATCCCCCTTTGCGCGGTTTGGGCGGAATATTCATCTTAATGATGATTTTTTAATTGTTGCGGCCCCGGCCGTCAGTCTGAATGATATATCAATTCTCGGAACAGCTCTCATCTACGAAAGAGCCGGATATGAATGGCTGTACAACCGGGACATTATCGGCAGTATCCAAAGGAATACATTTCAAAGGACCGGAGAATCACAAGTATTTATATCAGACCAAATGGCTGGTGCGTCCTCTTCATATGAAGACCTGTTTTTATTTGAAAAGGTCGCCCCGACTTCCTGGGATATAGGTCTGGTGGAGAGGCTGCCTTTGCCGGAAAAATCCGGCGAACAGCAAATTGACTATGGTTCCAAATTTGCATTCAACAAAAACTGGCTGTTCACATCCTATCGTGGTGGTTTGTTATTCTTCTATATGCAGAATGAAACCTGGCATTTTATTGGTCAAATCGTCAAAGAAGGATTTTCTGTCAAAAGTGTCGACTGTGACGAGAATTCAGTCGCTATAGGTTTTGCCTCAGATAAACCCAATGTCAGCCCGGAAATCATCATAGCTGATTTATTGTAATTTCCTGATTGATGTAAGCAGATGTTTTAAGTGATTCATGGCCTATGCAAAGGGCCCGCAAGAGCCGGAATTTTCAACCGTGCTGGCTGGAGTGGCCCACTCGATCTTCCGTTAGGCTGAAATATCCTGGATAGCTACAAAAGCAGTCGTCCTCTCTATTTGTGGAGGGGTGTGATGTTCATCAACATGCAGCATAACGCAGGCCGATGAATTTCTGTACGCTTTGAGGGAGGAAATATTGGCTTGAAGCAAATGGCTCTTCGGCAATCAGTGCCAGAATGGTCTACGGATTTTTGTGGGCTTGGAGCACTGCCATCTGGGATAGAACCTTTTCATTGACAATTCGAATCGCATTCCCGGACCAGACATATAGTCCGACCAAGGGAATAGTAATTGAGTGTAATTAATGAGTGCTCTGAGTGGGGAGTGAATCAATGTTGCAGATAGCAGGACTTGAACCTGCTACCAATCGTTTTTTTCAGCCTCATCGTGATTCATCTTTTTTCAATCGCGTTCATTTTAGGTTCATTTTCAAGGGTTATTTAAATGTAATTGGAATATACCTATATGAATGAGGTTGAGCAAAATTGAAGAGTATATTGGTTTTATTTGGTTTTTGTTTGTTGATTGACTAGCTCTTGCCTCACTAAAGGAAGAGTGAAACACTCCCATCCATTCTCTCCTTTCATCCCATTCTCTTCTCCCATTACTTGATGGATCCTTCAGCTCGCAGAATCCGTGTCGCCATCGTAAAGGAATCGAAAAATCAAAAAGAAAAAATTTTACATAAATCTCAAAATTGTTTCAGGTAGGAAAGTATTTTAACAGAGCTTTCCATTTTATCTATTTACATCATATGTGCGATGAGAAAATATTTATCTAAAAAATTAATTAAAGTTGCTGCGTTAACAATAGTTCTTTTTACTTCTGCGACAATTTTCTTTTACTTGGAAAAAGATCCTGAATTAGAAAATTTAGAAATCTCTGCTGAGGTAATTAGCCCGAACATTGGTGATTTAAAACAATTAATTATAAATTTAGATCTTGAAAATAAATTTAGGGTAACATATTCTGCATTGTTAATGCCGGTAATTTAGACAAGGCAATGATAAAACGCAATACCATTACGATTAGTTGCAGATGAAAAATTAGATGTTTATGCCAATATAGGTCGCGTAAAAATAAATAAAGATGACCAAATTAAATTTTCACCATCTTTAAGCCACAAAATGAAGAAAAAATGTTTTAGTCGTAATACAACACATGACAAGGATTCAAAAGATTTTATTCATAATCGACACATTACTAGGTCAAAAATTCAAATATTGGCAAACTATGCCTCCTCAATCCAAGCATAAGTACTGGTTCAAAGTTGAATTAAATACGGAAAACAAAGTTATTTGATATAGTTTAATTCCGAAAAACTAGGTGAAAGAATTCATGTTTAATTTAGAAGGGTCAATACGGGAAGATAAGAAGGTTAGTGGTCCATTCTTATGGTCATGCGGGACATTCCTATTTATGTTGTGACAGTTGAAGCAATAAAATTCATATTGCCATCTGATAGTATCTAAAATATTTAAAACATTTTATAATAAAGTCTACTGAATTTTTTAAGCAGCCTACGTATCATTTTCAGAAAAAATCATGGGCTTTGAATTTTCGCTTTTCACTTCTCAATCCTTGGAAAGCCTTCTATATGCAAGAAACCATGATAATGTCCGTTCCGCTATCTATTTTTTGGCAGTATATTGAAGGGTGCCTCTTCACGGCTTTTTCTTGCTACATGAACGTTTAAAATGAACTAATCTTAGACTTAATTTTCTTTATTATCCGATCTTGACAACAGCCAGGATATTCATTTTAATTGTGATCAGTATTTCCAGAAATGATTTTGAATTACACCTAAAAATATGACCAGCAAGACTAAAAAGTTATTTTCGTTGTTAATCATTACTGTGGGATTTTTAGTATTGCCTGTTTGCCTTCTATTGTTAAATCGAAATAGTAAAGATTTTGAAAGCCTTGAAATCCAAGCAGAGGTGATAACACATAATGATGGCTCAAGCGCAGAGCTTATTTTTATTGTTGATCCGAATCATAGAATTAAGAATGGATTTAATATTACGATACCAGAATTTATTTGCACAGAGGACGATTCTTCAACAACTTCAATGGTCCCATTATTTGTAAATAAACATCTAGACAAATACTCCGATGGTGTACAGATAGTTCCACCTAAAGCCCGCAAACCCCAGAGTGTATTTTACGAAACTAGTAATACGAGAATGTTTGTGATCCTCGAGGTTATTTATTGGTCAAACGTTAATAACTTAGAAATATCTCTTTCCCAAAAAATCAACCTGTTCGGCAATAAAAAAAATAAGGGCAAACTCCCTGATCCCGTTGTATTTCTATATAGAATAAATATCAGCCCTGACAACGAGATTGAAAGTTATTACCATGTTGATGAGAATTGGAATCCAATTTTAAATAAGAACTAAAGTTTAACATCCAAAGATCGTGGCTTTTCCTGCGTGAATCCACTCAATTTCAACATATTTTAGATTATCTCTTGTGTTGTGTTTATATTCTATCATACACGCAATAATTTTATCGTCCTATTCGGATGATGTTGTATTGGTAATATGTTGTTGTGGCTCAAAGCGTATAAATATCCACAAACGCCACAATAGTTGCAATTAATTCTGCCTTGAAAGGATTTCCAACCTGTGCATGGAAATAAGATATTTCGATGTCAACTGCCTATTTGTGAGCACTTAGAAATAGCCCGAAAGTTATGTTCAGGTCTTTCTGGGTTTTGATTTTCTCAAAATGCGCTTTTTTCATTACTTATTTTGATTGAATGCACACAAAAGAAAATCAACATAAAACAAATCGAAACAAATAACATTGCTTTGCTCTTTGTATTTGGGGAAGTCTTATTGATAGTATGAAATTTATTAACAAATTTCTGCGGCAATTTTAAATATTCATGTAATTTTTTAGGAGACCATAAAATAAACAGTCAGGAAAAATCCTGCGATAATGGTTGCCGACTAAAAAGAAATTAATGAGCGGGAAATCCGGCATTCGTCCCTTTCTTCCGGCTTTTCCGCGAATTTTTGGTTTTTCCTTGGTTTAGGACGTAGACTCTGAATTTCCGGAAATGCAAGAAACCGTTGGGGCTGTATGTGGATTATTATCGGAAGAATGGTGCACATAGCAGGACTTGAACCTGCACGGGATTTCTCCCACTACCACCTCAAGGTAGCGCGTCTGCCAATTCCGCCATATGTGCGCGAAAGGGAGGAGCACAATATTGGATCAGAATCGGGGATGCAAGGTAAATTTTCAGGATTTTGGGGCTGAATTTAGTCTCGTTCTCCGGACACCTGCATCTTGCGGGCATGGGATCCATTTCTCCAATCCCGCCAATTTTCCCCATTTTGTGCCGATTCGGGCAATCATTCGGAGTGATTTCACCCCTTGATTCTGCGAGCCTGCCAGTCTCAAACCGGTTTAAATCCCCTGCATAAAATTTTTGCTGATTTCCGTCTGGATACGACGGAGGTTTCTTTGTGGTGTGGTTTCGGCGGTTTCAGACAGCAGCCCATCCTGTGAGGTCTGACAGTCAGGGACTGTGATTTGGGGGGATTCATCCAATTATTTGGGTATTCTATTTCAACCTGACAAGGAATGCGGCTATCCGGGGAAATTTTCGAATCGGGCAGAGTGTGATATAATCCCCACCCACCAGTTCCTGGACTTTTCCGGCCATCTCACGTAGATTGACGAAACTCCGAAGCCGCCATGTTGCTTTCAGTCATCGACTATCTGTTTCAGGGCATGGTCGCACTGCTTGTCATAGTGTATCCCTGGTTTGTCAGACCCGCCCAAAGCTCACGGATTTTCCAAGTGCCATTTTTCACTATTTTAATATGGGGCATGTGGCGCATGTTTTATTTCGATCCTGTCACGAACAATGATATTCCCGGGGCGGGCTATATTTTTGTAGCTGTAGTCTATGCTCTGATGGCAACTCTTCTGTTTGTCATCCGCTGTGCTGTTCTTCACACCATCAGCGCCATTCATAAATGGCGCAGTAACAGGCACAATAATTCCGGGAATAACTGAAGCACTGCTTATGTCTGAATTTCTGTTTTCTATATTTTTGACCGGTCCATTGTGAATCCACAGTTATAAAAACACGGCATCTGTCGGTTTCTGGATAACCATCGCTCTGGAGGCCGTTTCTCTGTTGATCGGTCCTTCCCTTCAAGCGTGCGGATGGATTTGACGTGGGCCGGCAGGGCAGCCATCAACAGAAAAGGGCAGCCTGGATGTGGCTGCCCTTGGGGGGGATTTCAAATATTTCGAGTGTCCGCCGACGTATCTCAGCGTGTTGAGAACTTGTGGACGGTGGTGTGGGTGTAGGTCTCACCCGGATTGAGGACCACCGAAGGGAAATTCGGCTGGTTGATGGAATCGGGGAAGTGCTGGGTCTCCAGGCAGAGGGCGTAGTGCTGGTGGTAGACCTTGCCGGACTTTCCGGTGAGTTTTCCATCGAGGAAATTGCCTGAGTAGAATTGGACACCGGGTTCGGTGGTGGAGATTTCCATGACGCGTCCGGTTGTGGGTTCGTAGACTTCGGCGAATTTTTCGAGGGCACCCGCTTCGGATTTGTCGAGGACCCAGTTGTGGTCGAAGCCTGCGGGATCGCCTCCGGCGGCTTTGATATCCTGTCCGATGCGTTTGGGTTCGGTGAAATCCATGATACCGCCTTCGACCGGGACAATGGCTCCTATGGGGATGAGGGTCTCGTCGGCCGGGGTGTAATTGGAGGCGTTGAGGGTGAGGACGTGTTCGTAGATATTGCCGTTTCCTTCGCCCGCCAGGTTGAAATACGAATGGTTGGTCAGGTTGACCGGGGTGGCCTTATCGGTGGTCGCTTTGTAGTCGATCCGCAATTCATTGTCACTGGTGAGGGTGTAGGTGACTAGGATGTCGAGATTGCCGGGGTATCCTTCCTCACCGTCCGGGCTCAGGTAATGGAATTCGACGGCGACTCCGTTGGAGGCTCTGACTTCACGGGCGTCCCAGACGCGCTTATCGAGGCCTTTGTCACCGCCATGGAGGTGGTTGGGGCCATTATTTGTGGCGAGAGTGTAGTCTTCACCATTGAGCGAGAATTTTCCTTTGGCGATACGGTTGGCGACGCGTCCGGTGGTGCATCCGAAGTATGGATGTCCCTCCAGGTAGCTGTCGAGGTCATTGAAGCCGAGGACGATGTCGCCTGAGTTTCCATCGCGGTCGGGGACATGGAGTTCGGTCAGCATGGCACCGTATGTGATGATTCGGGCGGTCATGCCACTGGCATTGGTCAGTGTGTATCTGTCGACGGCCTGACCGTCTTCTGTTTGTCCGAAGGATTCTTTTGACACGGATTTTTTCGAGGATGAGGTTGAGGATTGTGGACAGTTGGAGCAGGGCATGCGGCAGGCTGAAAGTGCCGTGGCCAGGACGGCCAGTGCTGCCAGTCTCATGGCAATGCCGAATTTTCTGGATGAGTTCATATTGTGCAGTTGGTTGACATTGAATCCGGCACACTGCGGCGCATTGACGATATGCCCGTGGGGATTTAAAAATCCCGGCCAGAGCTATTGTGGCCGGAGTGGGGCATTCCGCACTTGGAAAAATGCGGCATGCTGAACCATGTCCGGGCCAATCAGTCAGTAGTCAGTCGCCCGAGTGCCTGAAATCTATCATTGAATTCGCTTGAAGGTTACGTGGTTGGCTGAAATCCCGTCAACGTCAAATATCGTGCATGGGACTTGTGTCGAGTGGGTTAAATCGCTGTGAAATCCGGGCCTGCAAGAATCGGTTGACAGATTGGGATACGGGGACAATCCTGTGGGCGATCAACGGAACCGGCAGCCGTGGTCCGCGAAGTTTCAGGAAACGGGCTTCGCACAGGCAGGTCCGCCACTGCGGGACTGCCAGCCAATCCGGTGCAGCAGGCTGCCAAGACAGAAATTCAGACAGGCTGCACTGGAAATTGTGATGGATTCACACCCACAGGAACCAAATCCGTCGGAGAACGGATCGAGTCAGCCCCAGGGATTCCAGCATCCTTTGCTGCGATTTCTGGGCGAGCATGGCAAGGATCTTTCCCCATTGCTGATCATGATGCACGATTTTCCGGATCCCGATGCCATAGCGAGTGGCGTTGCTTTGGAGTATATCTGCGAAAAAGGATTTGGCATTCAGGCCCGGGTTGCTTATGGCGGCATGATCGGGCGTGCGGAGAATCGCGCCATGGTCAAGGAACTCAATCTCCGCATTCATAAACTGCGATCCGCCGACCTCAAGAAATTTCATAATATCGCGCTGGTTGATACCCAGCCGAGCTTCGAGAACAATTCCTTTCCCCCACACCGGAAGGCGACGATTGTTCTCGACCAGCATGGATCCATCAAAGACCCGTGGAGTGATTTTTTCATAGTCGATCCGGAATGTGGAGCCAGCTGTGTGATTATGGCGCGGGCACTTCTGGAGATGGGTCTTGAGATTCCGACCTGGCTGGGAACGGCGCTGGTATACGGGATTGTCACCGACACATGCAATTTTTCGAGGGCCTACGGGAGCGGACTGATCCGGACATACCAGCAGATCATCCCGCATTGCGACATGCGGGCTTTGTCGCTGATCCAGAATCCTCCGAGATCAAAGGGGGCATTCACAGCCCTGGGGCGGGGGATTCGCCGCGCTTCAAATCATCGCGGACTTCTGGTGTCGCATCTGGGGGATGTCAGCCACCCGGACATGGTGTCGATGGTTGCCGACTTCCTGCTTTCGTATAAGCAGGCGGACCGGAGTTTCTGCACCGGCCGGTATAATGGACGGCTTCACATGTCGCTGAGACTTTCAAAAGCCACTGTTTCTGCCGGGGTGATTCTCAGGGATATCGTCGAGAATAAAAAAGATGCCGGTGGACACGGCATGATCGCCGGTGGCTCGATCAAAGTCAGTGACGATCACGAGAGTGAAGCCTGGGAAAAAGCGGAACAGAAACTCACACGCGAACTTTTAAAAAGACTTAGGCTTCCAACCAGGAAAGATCCGTATTATCCTTTCAGACGCAATTCCGAATAAACTCCGGGAGCACTGAGTGGATCTGACAATCTGGTTTGAATCAATTGGCCTGAAGGATTATGCCGACATCCTGCTGATGACGGTCATAGTCTATTCTGTGCTGAACTGGTTCCGGAGCACACGGGCGGCCTTCATATTCACCGGGATCGTTATTGTTGTGGGTGTGTATGTGCTGGTCCAGATGCTGGATCTGGTCATGACCAGTGCGGTGCTGGAGAAATTTTTTGCCGTCATTCTCATAGCCCTGGTGGTGATCTTCCAAGAGGAACTCCGCGGATTCTTTGAACGCCTCGCCGTCTGGAGCTTTGATAACCGGTTCGGCCAGCCCAAAAAATTGAGACTGACCCGCGCCGAGGTGGATGTGATCGCCAGATCAGTGCAGGATATGGCGCGCAAAAGAATCGGGGCGCTCATCATTCTCAAAGGCCGCGACCTCATATCGAGGCATCTGGATGGGGGAATTGACCTGGGTGGCCGTCTCAGCGAACAGCTGCTTATGAGCCTTTTCGATCCCCATTCGATTGGCCATGACGGGGCCGCAATTATCGAGGGCAATCGCCTCACAGAATTCTCCTGTCATCTGCCCCTTTCAAAAAATATCTCCAAACTGAAGAAGGCCGGCACCCGGCATGCAGCCGCATTGGGGCTCGTGGAAAGATGCGACGCCATGGCTATTGTCGTGTCCGAGGAACGGGGCACAATATCCATCGCCCGGAATGGCGATATCGAAGTGCTTCAGGACCCCAGCCGCCTCAGCTTTATCCTCGAAAGATTCTATAGGGAAACATACCCCAGCAAATCGAAGAATCCCTGGTTTGTCTCCATCTGGCGCGACCACTGGGCTGAAAAGGCGACGTCCATTGTGCTTTCCCTTTTTCTGTGGGTCTGGCTGGTCTATATCGCTGAGCCGGTGGAGGTCTCGAGAATTGTCCCGGTGGAGGTCTCTGTCCAGGCGGGTTGGGAGACCGAATTTGTCGAGCCGGCCAAACTTTCCGTTCAGATCCAGGGGCCCCGTGGGCTCCTGTTGCTGCCCAATTACCTTGAGGCTGTCAGTGTGGTTCTGAATCCGGCCATGATGCCTGACTACCAGGAGATTCTGGTCGAACCGGGCATTCATATCCAGAGTCCACCCGAATTCGACGTCCGGGAAGAATCTCCTTCATGGGTGAGAGTCCGCCTTCGTCAGGTGGCTCCTGAGCCAGTTCCGGACGGGGCTCCTTAAGTGAGGCTGACCGCTTGTCATTATGAAACTCCCCATTTATCAGGTTGATGCGTTTGCCCGGCGGGTCTTCGAGGGCAACCCCGCTGCCATTGTGCCCCTCCAGGAATGGATCGATGAAAGTCTCATGCAGTCGATCGCCATGGAGAATAACCTGTCCGAGACCGCATTTTTTCTGGTGGATAAGGTGGATGGCAGAAGACCGATCCGATGGTTCACTCCCGTCTATGAGGTGGAACTGTGCGGACATGCCACTCTGGCTGCTGCCTGGATTGCCATTCACAAACTCGGCATTGATGAGAACCCGATCGAGTTCCAGTCGGCCAGCGGCCCGCTGAACGTCAGAAAAGATGGCGAAAGACTTGTCCTGGATTTTCCCGCCATACCATTGCAGCCGGCAGGCACAGAAATTTTCGCCGGTCTTGGAGAGGTTCTGAGTGTCACTCCGATGGAAGTATTCAGGTCCATGGATATGATGGCGGTCTTTGAGAATGAGGCTCAGATCCGGGCCATGCGTCCGGATATGAATGCCCTGAGCCGGATTCCAACCAGGGGACTGATTGTGACGGCACCTGGTGATGAGGTCGATTTTGTCTCCCGTTTTTTTGCCCCCGGTGCAGGCGTTGAAGAGGACCCGGTCACTGGCTCGGCGCATTGTCAGATGGCGCCATATTGGGCGGAACGATTCGGTCGGAACCACCTGATGGCAAGGCAGATATCCAGTCGCGGCGGGGAACTGGAATGCCGTGTTGCCGGCGATCGTGTGCATATTGCCGGTCATGCGGTCCTTTTCAGTGAGGGATATATTTCTCTGGATATATGAATGTGTGAAGTTCCGGGATCTCAACTGAATCCTGATTGGTGCCGATAGCCTGAGATGAATGTGCCGAGTCCAGCTGTGGGTCGGCTGGGATGACCAGGGCAGTGAGATGAAGAAAAGTCTGTTTGTATTATTTTTTTGTGTGTCAGCGGTTGTTGTGCATTTTGTCTATTTCTACGAAGTGGAAGTGGTTCACGCGCATGGCATTCTGGCACCTGCCGATCCGCTGCAGAAAAATGTGAATGGTGCTAAACCATTTATGTACAAGGAATTTGTGATGACGCCTTTGGCGGATTTCAGTCTTGAGGCACGTGTGCTGTCCCGGAAAAATTATTACTTTGGCGACGAGGCGCGACTCTGTCCGGTCGATATGGCTCTGGGGTGGGGACTTATGTCGGATACACGGATTCTGGACCATTTGGAAATATGGCAGCGCGCGCGATTCTATTTCTGGAAAGCGAAGTCACTGCCCGTGCCGCCGAGAGATATTCAGACTCACAGTTCAAATATGCACCTGATACCGGCCAATGCTGAAATTGAAAAAGAGCTTAAAAGTGCCTCCCGGGGCAATATTATCAAGCTGTCCGGTAAGCTTGTCAGAGTCAATTCAAAGGATGGATGGTACTGGAACAGTTCCATGAGCCGCGCGGATACCGGAGCCGGAGCTTGTGAGGTGGTTTACGTGGAATCTTTTTCTGTCCTCAAATAAAGGTAATTATCCTCTCCCGCTCAATACCAGTCCGCTGCCGCTGATTGTATATCATAATCATAATCATAAATGACAGCCGGCCACGACGTCGGTCTCCGGAAGTGATTCGGGCGCGAATGGAGTCATGGTCATCGGGCGGTCGTGGTCCAGAAATTCCCGGCAGATGGCAAAGAATTCCTCAAGTGATCCCGCTCTCCGGATACTGTGCAGAAAGATATCCTGCGGTTCAATGCCCAGTCCAATAAAGTTCATATACTTTTTAAGATGATGGACTCTGCTTTTTGTGGGAGCCTCCGGTGAGGTGACGGCCTCGGAGAGTGTATGTATATAAGCCAGAACGTCGGTGCCTCTGGGATAGAAAAGCGGTTTGCCCCGATAGTAGTCCTGGATCTGAGTGAAGATCCAGGGATTACGGATGGCTCCCCGGCCAATCATAAGACCAGCGGCTCCCGTATGTACTGCAACCCGGTCCGCCTTCTCAGCCGAGTATATATTCCCATTGGCCCACACCGGACACGGCATGAATTCCACCGCTTTCCGGATCAGGTCATAATTGACGGCTGAGCGGTACATGTCTTTGACCGTCCGACCGTGGATCGTCAATACATCAATTCCGGATCCGGCAAAGATCTCCAGAAAATCACCAAACTGGTCCGTGCTTTCAAATCCTGTTCTTGTCTTGACCGAGAACTGAATCGATACCGCATCCCTGAGGGCGTGGACAATGTCTCTGACTCTGGCGGCATCCCGAAGCAGTCCCCCGCCCGCCATCTTGCGATAGACGACCGGAGCCGGACACCCGAGGTTAAGGTCCACTCCGATAATGTCCATCTGCTGCAGTTCTTTGGCCACCCGCACCAGCGCCGGAATATCATTCCCGATAACCTGGGCAATGGCTGGCTTTCCAGTGGGATTGCACTTGATCGATTTCAGAATCTCCCCGCCAAGCCGGTAGGTCGGGGTCACCCGGAAGTATTCGGTGAAATATATATCCGGGCCGCCATAGGCAGACATCAGTTTCCAGAATGCATAGTCAGTGACATCCTGCATGGGTGCCAGCGTCAGGACAGGCGGCTCCCGGCGCTGACTGTGGGATTGAGAGTCTGATCCAGGTGCGTCAGTCATGACGGAATTGCATTACCGGACGCCGGCTTCCTCAATGATCAGCGTTTTGCGGGAGGCGTCGAGGGTTGCCTGCACACCCATGGGAATCGTGGCATTATGTCTGACATGGCCGAAGGGAAGTCCGGCCACCACCGGGATTTTCAGATGGCCGAGCCGGTCGCGGAACACACCTTCGAGATCGAGTTCGCCGGGGCGTTTTTCTTTTCCTTCAGGAATATCGCATCCACGGCACTGGCCAATGGCGATTCCGGCCACCTGATTGAGGATGCCGGCATTATCGAGAAAGGTCAGATAGCGGTCCATGCGGTAAGGCACTTCATTGATGTCCTCAATAAAAAGTATCTTGTTAAGGAATGATGGCTGGTAGGCGGTGGCAATGACTGTGGTGAGGATTGTGAGGTTGCCGCCAATGAGCTGCCCGGTGGCTTTGCCTTCGGTGATCACATAGACATTCTCCTCCTTCTCATCATATCCGTCGCAGATGTCGCCGGGAGGTTCGACCCGGGTCAGTGCCGCCATGGCTTTGCCCAGCGTGAATTCATTGTCCTCGGGCTTTATCATCGCACCGTCAATATTCGGGCCGTGAAAACTCACGATCCGGGCCGACTGGAAGAAGGCACAGTGCAGGCTTGTGATGTCGCTGTATCCAATGAATGGCTTGGCGTGCCGGTGAATTTCAAAATAATCCAGCTCATTCAGAATCCGGGCGGTGCCGTATCCACCCCTGACCGGAAAAATGCCATCGATGGATGGGTCCCTCACCATCGACATTATGTCTGCCGCCCGTTCCCTGTCGGAACCGGCCAGATAGCCGGCCCGTGCACAGGCATTGGCACTGAGCACTGGCTCAAACCCCAGGCTCCTCACGGCTTCCACACATTTTTCAATCGTCTCGGGATCCTGCGGCGGACTTGCCGGTGCGATAATCCCTATGCGCGAACCCTCTTCGAGCCGTTTTGGTTTCCTGAGTTCCGTGATTTCCTGTGCGGCTGGCATGGTGTTTTGCTTTTGTTTGTGTGACCGGATGGATTCCTTATCTCATCACTCCACCGGATACGATCCCAATATCTTCAGAAAATTACAGCATCCCTGGAGTTCATCAATCGCGTCCGTCGTGGGGGACGTCTCACAGTGCCCCACAAAATCAACAAAGAATATATATTCCCACGCCTTCCGCTTGCTCGGGCGACTCTCAATCTTAGTCAGATTCAATTCGTATTTCTGGAAGATCTTCAGTGCCGTGTGCAGAGCCCCAACTTCGTGTCTCAGCGAGAACATGAGACTGGTGCGGTCCCGCTCAGTCGGCGGACTGCACTTCCTCCCCAATACAAAAAATCGGGTCACATTGTCCGGGTTGTCCTGAAGACTCGATTCGATAATATCCAGATTATACGTCTCCGCCGCCAGCGCACTGGCTATCGCAGCCGTTTTGGGGGCTTCCGCCGCCTTCTGGGCTGCCCGGGTCGTCGATGACGCCTCTATGACTTCCGCATGCGGCAGATTCCGCATGATCCACCCGCGGCACTGTGCCAGAGCCTGGGGGTGGGTATGCAGAACCTCAATTTCATTCTTGGCAATTTTGCCCACCAGACAATGCTCTATCGGCATCACGATCTGCGCCACTATCTTCAGGTCGCTGTCGATGAACATGTCCAGCGTGTGAGTCACCACTCCCTCGGTCGAGTTCTCAATCGGAACAACCCCATAGTCCGCACGATGATGCGAAACCTCATTGAAGACATCCGCTATGGTTTTCTGCGCCGCATATTTCAGGCTGGCCCCAAACCGCTTCATGGCCGCCTGGTGAGTGAATGTCGATTCGGGCCCCAGATACGCAATCGTCATCGTCTTCTCAAGCGACAATGATGTCGACATGATCTCACGGTATATTGCCCGCATGGATTCGTTAGGTACCGGACCGGGGTTCGCGCTGCATACCTTGTCCAATACCGCAAGCTCGCGGTGCGGGGCATAGATCTCCTCGCCCTTGGAGAGCTTTATCTCCCCAATGGCCAGCGCATGCCGGGTGCGTTCATTCAGCGCCTGGATGATTTTCTCATCCAGTTCGTCAATCTTCTGGCGATGGAATTCAAGGTCTGCCATATCTTCTTTGTACAAAAGGTTATAAATTGAACGGGATCGGTCGGATCTTCAATAGAATTCAACATCTCCCTGATCCGGGCCCGTAAGCGGGGCTTTTTGGTGGACGTGGTGGACGGCTTTTGATCCTGTGGGGGCTGGCTGATGAGTTGGTCGTCGCTTTGTTCCAGGACGTCGTCTTGGACCAGGACGTCGTCTTGGACCAGGTCGTCGTGCTGCACCAGGTCGTCGCTTTGTTCCAGGTCGTCGCTTTGTTCCAGGTCGTCGCTTTGTTCCAGGTCGTCGCTTTGTTCCAGGTCGTCGCTTTGGACCAGGTCGTCGCTTTGGACCAGGTCGTCGTTTTGCACCAGGTCGTCGTTTTGCACCAGGTCGTCGTTTTGCACCAGGTCGTCGTTTTGCACCAG
>JAULKQ010000788.1:0-17901 GCA_032356285.1 Smithsoniella earleae
ACTGACTCCTACGCTCCAAACAATTAGTGGAAACATCAATTATAGCATCTTGAGAACACTCGTCAATTTTGCAAGTGTTTGCTGCCTTTTCTGGATGGGCTGGAAGTCGTCGCTTGTCTTGTGGAAGCCCCGCTAGCCCCTCTTATTTCTCGTAGCCCAAGAGGTACCTCCGCTGTCTCATCAGGGCTAGATATCTCCCGCAGACATTTATTCGCTAACCAAGCGGTCCTTTTCTCTGGACTGACTTGCTCCCGCCAAAAACCTCACCACTCCCGACTTGCTGCCCTCACGGCATCATTCAGGGAGCTTGAGCTACTATTTATGCCATGATTCGATTTTAAAAGGTCACTAAAGGCTTGGAAGCTCATACGCTACCGGTACTTAGGGGCGAGCCCCAGTATCGACACGCCAGTAAAAGTGCACTGGCACGATGAAAATCTATGTGCAAACCCTCGAAACTCTTTTTAATATCGAGTTTATGATAAGCTCGTGACATTTGATAAAAAACCCCTAATTTTAATATGGGTAGCGCAGCAACACAATGGTTTGACTGAAAAAGTGAATCTGAGCTAACAACAGGCACGGAACTCGCGGCCGCCTATAAGTTAACATGGAAACGTAAGATCAAAAGAGATTCCTATTGTTGTATACGACTGAATTCGCGAGATCTGTGACAGACTTTCCGTCGGGTTTGCCCGATATATGTCCCATCCGATTATTGTTTGAGTACGGTACTGGACCGCAAATGCCTGATTCAGTTTCACACAAAAGGGTATTGCAAAATATGCGTCAGGGTACTTGATGACAAACTTTACTGCTAGGAGTACACACAGGGTTGGTGAATACTTCTTTGGTCAACCTAAAAACAGCCAGCAGGTTGCACAGTTTGGCTACGTTAAGCAAGGCCAGCACAGAGAAGCTCTGCTCTGCTTGTCAACTGTCCTTCCCAACTTTGGATACTGGGAGAATTTGAGGTCAGCACATCTTTTCTTACACCATGTAATACATAGCTCATGCTGAAACACTTGCAACAATGTTGTGAAACAATATACACTTATCATCTGATGCAATGTGTTACTTGAGAGTAGGCAAGAACTATCCACAACATCTAGAGCATAACTTATTGCTAATGATAGATTTTGAATGGTTTTAGCTGTTACACAAAGCAGCACCTTGGGGTAATCAAGGATGCTCAGCATTTCTGGTTGATCTGGGGCGATTGATCATTCTCAGGAGCCTGAGATTGTTACTTTCTTTCACAAAGCAAATACAACGCTTTGCTCCTGAAGACACCAAAGTAGTTAAATACACATTCAGATACTCTGTCAATTCTTTCAATGGTTCAACTATGGGAAAGAAACTCTAATCATGTTCCAGAATGAATCGTTTAGTGGCAAGCGTGACAAGAGCCACTGTACTTGAAGTGTATTCTAGTAGATACATAACTGGGGTTTGTGTGGATAATGTATTCACAGCATAGAACTCGTGCAGGCGTGTGTTCGGCGAGGTTACAGTGCTTCCAGCACTGGTGCATGTCAGTTGCTCGTATTGAAGGCAAAAAATATGAAGCTCTAAGGATCATCAGAGAGCGAGAGTACACAGAAGCGTAGCGCTATGGCATTGAAAGTGAAACTGTGCATCCATAATCTCTGGAGTCATACAGATTACGCAGGCGTTTGGTTAATAGCTCGAGGGAACGGACCACAAATGCGGTCCTCTGTGGCACCGAGTGGCAGTTCAACGAGAGGCGTCCTAATCATTGTAGACGGCAATGTTTCTCCGTCTGAAAATCGCTCCAAGCTCTGCGGCCCCATCATCTTTGGGTCAGTTGGGGAGCTATTGAACTCGTCCCCTTCTACAACCTCGATATACGGTAGAACCTCTGTCAGTGATCTGACCTGAATTAAGTGCAATTCATCAATGCTGTATAGCCGTTAGGGTAAATAGCTGCATGATGGACCAACCAGTATGACCTATTTCGGTGTCCGAGCCAGAGTTCAGAAACAGGGTGGACGCAAAATCCTGTCGATATTGCGATGAAAAAGATATTCTATTCCAAGGAAATAAATGTTCTGATTCATGTAAGGACGTAAGAGTGCGTTTCTCTCTTCGTGCGAAGTGATGCTGTGGTTTGCACCGGGACAACACGGCACTTTACCTGTACAGGAGACTGTCTAAAAAATGCACTGCAAGTACATCAAAGGCCAGCCAAAGATAAATTCAACAAATAGCTTTTAATAGGGCCGCAGTGATGCCTGAATGCGGCAATGGCTGACAGAAGGAATGAAAGCGTACTGCAACAGATTTCCCAGTCCCCCTATCGCCCATGATGAGGACCCCCCCTATACTTGGGTCGATAACATTTAAAATGAGAGCTTCTTTCATCTCATCCTGTCCGGCTATTCTTGTGAACGGAAACTGCGTTTTGCCGACCGCCTCTACTGTGGCGTTAACGGCGACATACCGAACCTGAGCCCTCGAACCTCTGTAACTCGTTGCATGAAATCTATCTATATGGTCTTGGAGTTTCCCTGAGGATGGTCTTGGAGCAAGACAGCTTCCAAACATCGTCAAGAAGTAGTTATCGAATTGCTTCACCAAGGTTCTATTATGCGCAAGCAACGTTCAAACACAGCTTGATAACACTCTGTCCCAAAGTTCGTATCACAGTTTTGGTGAGTAACTATGAAACAATAGTGGGAGCTAATGTCCAAGGACTTCTCTGTACAACAGTCCTGGCAAGCACGTGATATTTCGAGATACCACCATTAAGGTGCATCTCGAGCCGCCGCGAACTTGATTTGGTCGACATGCATCAGCGCTTCCGCATTTAGTCCACCAACGCGTTATGACTATCTCATAGGAGATAGGACTTCACGTTAAGCCTTAGACCAAAGATACATGGCTATCGATCGTACCACCAAAGAACCTGAATTCAAGACAACTCTCTGGCATGTTCGTCCTCATTGTAACGCACAGTAGATTTCACTGCAGTGCAATGTAAAGATGTTAAACGATAAACTTGTTTGTTTGCCACACCACTGCTTTGTTTCACTCTTACACGGCTTGGTTGACCGGAAGCCAGAACTGTGATGTAGAGTCATTCCCAAAACTTCGCCAGCTGTCACAGCCGCAGGTTGGCTCAAATCTTTCATTGGTAGATTCCGAACAAAACGGGCAAGAGCACATTCCAGAATATTCTGGATGTGCCAATTCATACAGGGACGTTTGTACGAACTTCAGCTTGATCAGGGCACTAATACTGCGTTACGTTTGCTTGGTACCGAATCACGTATTCAACATCTAGTAGAAGGGGGGGCCATCTACTATCAAGCATATTCTGCAGTTAGCACCATCTCTACTCTCACCGACTCAAGTCAGAAGCTGGTGCTTGAAAAGTGTCATCGTCGTTAGTATGAGTTTTGCTTGATTAATCGTCACTTCGTTGTTGTTCAAAGTCCATTCCATATTTCTGTTTTGTAATGGCGCAAGAAGGCCAGCGGCGAGGCAGTACACGCCAACCTGCCACCGAATTTGAAACGTCCAAAGATGTCAAGCCATGTGAGACATTTGAAGATATGGGGTTGAAAGAAGACCTGCTAAAAGGGTTGTATCAGTACGGATTTGAGAAGCCGTCTGCAATTCAGCAGCGAGCGATAATGCCATTCATCAACGGAAGAGATGTGATTGCTCAAGCTCAGTCTGGGACAGGCAAAACTTCGATGATAGCCATGGCTGTGTGTCAGATGATTGATAACAAGAGTAGGGAAACACAGGCCTTGATTCTTTCGCCTACTCGAGAACTTGCAAGTCAGACTGAGAAAGTAATTTCGATGGTTGGAGATTACATAAATGTTCTTGCACACGCGTGCATCGGTGGAAAGAGTTTAGCGGATGACATTCGTAAGTTGGAAAACGGGATTCAAGTTGTGTCCGGGACTCCTGGTCGTGTTTTCGACATGATTCAGCGTAAGAAAGCTCTCAGGACTCGCTTCATCAAAACTCTCATTCTTGATGAAGCGGACGAAATGCTGAACCAAGGATTCAAGGAACAGATATACGATGTCTATCGGTACTTGCCGCCTGAAACGCAAGTGTGCTTGATTTCAGCCACACTTCCCCATGAGATTCTTGAGATGACGTCCAAGTTCATGTCTGACCCAGTCCGTATTTTAGTCAAGCGTGATGAGCTGACATTAGAGGGGATCAGGCAGTTTTTTGTTGCTGTTGAACGAGAGGAGTGGAAGTTTGACACGCTTGTCGACCTGTACGAGACCGTGACGGTAACACAAGCAGTCATCTTCTGCAACACGAAGCGGAAAGTGGACTGGCTTACAGAGAAACTTATCGAGCAGAATTTTACAGTCGTTTCCATGCACGGGGACATGCAACAAGTGCGTATTTCTGCTCGTTTTTTCATCATCTTTTTCCCGCTTCAAGTTTTCTGCATCAATTTACTACGTAGTTAGACGAGTAAAGGAATTCTATAATATCTAGAAGTAAGCTCTCCGATCCAACTCACAGAATTGTGCTCAACTTGGTTCCGACACACCAACTTGCTGAGCTACTATAATGTTAAGACTATATCTCTTAAACTGCAAGAGTTCATGTGAAACATGATCGCAGTTGCCCAGCAACATGACATTCCATGTTGTGCATGTGATGTACACGATGTAGTACTGAAAATTGGCTGCTCAAGTGGAGTTGTATATTGTTATTTGCAAGGCTATGGTTCCAAGCTATGCAGCATGATAACTTAAGCTATGGGTTTCTGTTTAATTGTGGTTGTTCTCACAGTAACTATGGGCATACAACTGTTTCTCCACCTGTCTAGATAGCCAACTTCCTGAGGAAGTCCAACAATTAGATTGCAAGTAATGCCAATGTGCAAAATATCATTAAAACCTGGGTATGAAAGCATTTTTTCTGTCTTTTGATAGATTATTTGAGCAGTAGTCTACAACGCAAGAGGGAAGAGGACTAAAGGTACATTCAGCGTGCACCTGGGCACCAAGAGGACCAAGTGCATTGATGTAATTTATGATGAAAGTTGTCAGAGATGCTGAGGACAGGGCAGTTCAATGTAGAGTGCACTTGTTTGCTGAAAACAGTTTGAACCAGGCCACACTGTGACAGGTTTCCAATACATCTGTTAATTTTTTTTGGTCAAAACTTTTGTCGAACAGGCTTAACGCATTGTTCAGATTTGGACAAATGTTGTGAAGACTACAACACTGCCGCAGTAATTGCACAAGCACATTCCCCTTGTCGGCCAGGCTTGTCAGCACAGAATGTATATATCAATAAATATCATGAAGCATACAGTATTTTGAATGCCTTGCAAGCTTTTCGGCATTTATCTTACTTGAGCAGGATGATACAGCCTGTATCGGCTTATCTTTTTTGAAAATTTACAACATTTTGTGTAGAAGTACCTCGTAGATAAATCAATTTCAATAACAATATTTCAGAAACACGCGACTTGTTTATATGTTATCATCTCTTTTTGTTTGCAGAAAGAAAGAGAGGCTATCACAGCTGACTTCAGGAGTGGTGGTGCGCGGGTTCTGATAACTACAGATGTGTGGGCAAGAGGCTTGGATGTTCAGCAAGTGTCTCTGGTCATTAACTATGATCTTCCTAACAGTCGTGAATTGTATATTCACCGTATTGGTCGATCTGGGCGATATGGGCGTAATGGCGTTGCTATCAATTTTGTTCGCAATGATGACATTAAAATTCTTAGAGACATTGAGCAGTATTACTCCACCCAAATCGATGAGATGCCAATGCATTTGAACGAGCTTGTTTAGTGTACCTGTAAGTGTTCCCCGTCGTCATGTGCCCGTATAAGAGTCAGGAAATCAAGCCCTTGCAAGAGGAAGATGGCGGCCAATTCATGTGAAGACGATGGTGGACTGTTTATATCATAGCAGACCCGAGAACTAGGAACTTCGGAAAATTATGAAAACATTTAACCAGGATGTTCGCCCATGACTGTTTCATCGCTTTTGAATGTTAAGCTAACATTGTGTTCTGCGGGGAAACTACAACTCTGATTTTTGAGTGGTGGACTCCCCAGATGTGATGTGATACTGCTAGCAATTGCAATGAACTCCTGGTGGCTTGCTGCACTGAACGTCGGAGTAATCGAACTTAATAACTAATGACCAGAAATACATTGAACTCTCAGCAAGAACCAGATCCCAGTCAGTCGTAGAGAGCACGCGTACATAGGCTACACAACGGATTCACTACGTATCTGTCGTATCAACTTGTCTGGACGCATGCATGACTAAAACGTTTGTGGCTACGCAAACTAACCACAGTAGCCATGTAGTTAAGCGCTCGTATCGTGCAATAGATAGCTAACCCATTACAGATGTAAGTAGATATTTGACTGCGATGTGGTCGCACTATATTGGTGAGCAACAAGTGTCCGGATAACAGTACTACTCAGAAAATCACTCATTGCGGTTTGCCATCTACCAGCGCCAGCAATAACGATTTCAGCGGAAAGTAGCCTTTAATTCAATATAATCTGGTTATATAATTCTATTTTCGTGCTTTGGTGACGAAAAAAGGATGTTGGCTCAGACCAAGTCGAGCGAGACGATGATTCGAAAAGAATCGAGGCAGTTCCAGAAATGGGTGCACTCATTATGTCCACGCCACCAGATTGTAGCAAAGAAAATTTCCTGCATTGGACTCAAGTGTGTAACTTAGTATGATGATAGCTTCTTGCGCCTCTTCTCCTGCTTCCGCTGTATCCAAAATCAATTCTACACTGCAGGGCAAGCTCTATCGACGCCAGCATCACCGAAGCATCTAGTGTTGTTGAGAAGAAAAAAGTTGTAGTAGTTGGTGCCGGATGGGCTGGATTTGGGGCTGCAAAGCATCTTGCAGAACAAGGCGCGAATTTACCACTTGCACTCCTTCTTCCCTATTGTGAAGCAAGAGATGCTGCTGCTGACATTTGTGAGATGCACTCATAAATATTCACTTTATATTACTGACTATCGACGAAATGATGTATCTGGGCATTATTTAACAAGCTCTTCCTTCGTGGCTCATCAAGACAGCAGTGTTGATGCCTTGAATATCTATCTGCAACAACTTAAACTTTCGATCTAATAATTCGATGTCCTGACGAACGTAAAAACTATTGCTACTAAGCTCATAGCCCTTCTTTTAGTTCCAGTTCGAAAGTTCAAGTGTTATGTCCGATACGACAGATTGCTCGCCAAGTGTAAGCACTGAGGCTGGGAGCAACCGACTTTTCAATTGTAGAAATTTACACAAAGCCATGAGATTACTATTTACAACCAACATCATGATTTACAGACCTCAATCGAAAGTCAATGCATGGGGGTGGCGCTCAAAGGTCGGGCTTCACCACGAACCTCGTCTCTAAATTTGAAGTATTATTATGTAGCCAATGATAGACTCAGAGCCCCTTGAATGTATCCCACTGGATTGTGACAAGCAGCGATGGTGCATATGGCTTCTTACCCGATATTAGTATCCTCGAAGTACTGGGTTTGCCTGCACGAGGTCTCTGTAACTGCACGTTCAACTCCCATACTCAGTCAGAAGGCGGGTTTTAACAGACTTTGAAAGGTACAGGATACGATGTGAAATTGTTAGATGCTGCTGAGAACCCCGGCGGGTTATCGGCGGGATGGCGCACTCAAGACGGAAAGCAGGTGGAAGCAGGCATGAAGGGCTTTTGGTACCATGTGTGCTTCTTATTCCCTAGACTGAGGAGTTAGCTGAATGTCTCAGAGTATTGTCAATCAAGCGCGACATCCTGAAAATTTGTCTCCTACATTTTTTCCTACAGCAAGCAACAACACGATAATACTTGCGGCACTAGTGGCTGAGGGACGATTGGTCGTCGTCAACACATGAATGAATTGGTGGATGAAGCAAGAGCAGTGACTTCGTACATATTCTTGCATGCTGAAGGACGTTTATTGAAATCATTCAGCCATGCTGCCTGTTGAGTTATTTACTTTCAATTGGTAAGAGTACTCACCGTCACTCATAGCCCTTCTGGCCAACCAATAGCTTGAATTCGTAGTACTGGAAGCATAGAAACGTGGAGAGGGGTATATGTGTCAATTGCTAGCAGCCCCGAAGAGAGTCTATCATTTACTACCCACGTGTTCGCCAGCGTTTATGCAGCGAATATCCAGTATCTGATTACAGATAGTCGGAGCGCACACAGGTGCAGTCTATTATTGCGCACTGCAGTCCCACGTCACGCTGTAAATGTGTAAAAAAAGTTCACCTTCTGCTGGTGCATGTAATTCTGAGAGTCAAGCAGCACATCTCCAAACAAATTGTAGCCGACGTCAACCGCAACACATGTAAACAACTTGGGGCACCAGCGAAATAAATATTGTAAATGTTTTGCATTTTCTGGGTGTTTTGCTGTTCAACGCAATATCCCTTACAACGCTTTTTGCTGTTAAGGTTTATTGGGGTGGGATTGAAACTCAATTACTTAGGAGAGTCATACATGTATTCCCCCCAAACTGTCTTTTAGACATTCATAATAATGTCTCAAGGTCATTCTAACGTCGCTTTTGGACGGTGGTTGCTACCGGTAGTTGAGCACGAGCACATACGCACAAGAGCCCTGCTGGACCGACAGTCTTTGTAACGTATCCCATTCTGTGTGTGTACGCAATCGCGTGATCATTGTTTGCTCCACAGTTGAAGGCAGCACATAAGTACGATGATATCGAGAACCAGCCACCTGGAACTTGAAAATTCAAGCAACAGACCGCATTTTCAGTGGTAGCAAGTAACATGGCTAATCACACGCGCCATCAGCATCCACACAATATGTGGCGATATCTACAAGATTTACTACGTCTGTAACGGACTCCTTACATCCTTGGACATTGTTTCCGCGGCATTAATTACTTAACCCCTCTCATCTGAGTTTGACTGCAGTACCATACGTATGGACATGTACACACTGTATTATTACTGTGTACTATGGTAAGCTTCTTGCCAGTGCTTACAGGAAAGCGAAGCTATAGAAGTTAACACCATCCTCTATTTATAGGTGAATTGTATGGTGTATTCTGTGGTAAATTAGAAGTTTCTCGACAAGGTTTAGCATGTGGAGCATTAGCCGCGCTGCTGTAGAGCAGCGAACAGTGTGCTAAACCCACACCTTTGCATTGAAGTGAACGAAGTTCGATCTTGTCTTCGTTATTGCGAATCATGCTAAAACCAATCGCTTGCACTTCGAGCGATACACTACGCTGCTGACGCCGCGATTACGAAAAATGTGCTATTTCTGGAAAACCAAGTAAAATACAAAGTGATCCGCATTGATTGAGATGCTGAAGTTTAGCCAAGTCGGCACATCACGTTTGTGTGCATCAACAAGAAGGTGCTTCGCAAGTCATACTGGGCACCGTACTTGAAAAAGTGAATACTAGATGGAATTTTTACAAGATTGAGCTCATGTCGACGAATGGCTGCTCTTTTGCGTCTCGTACAAGAAACTGTCAGCCTTAGAAACACCTTCAGAGTCGGGGAGCTTGAATCAGTCCAGACTGACTGCAAATGCTTCCAATGCGCCACATTTTCACATGAGAAATCATGTGCCTTTCTGTATTGTGCAAGCCATATTTTTTGTACGCAGAAAGACCGCAGCGCTTTCACCCAAAGTTAAGAATACTATCGGGGACAGAGGATCTATGCAACAACGCGTGCCTTCACGTAATAGCAAAATATGCGCGTTGTGAAAACTTGACCAGGCTAAACAAATATTATATATTTTGAACAACCTTAATGAAGGTGTCAACAGGAGCGTTCAAGTGGACACCAGAGACCCGTTCCTGATATCGCGAGTGTTCAGCACGAGGGGTTGCTGCAACAGGTTTAACACGCAATAAATCTACCTTTCACGTATCAACAGCAGTAGTCATCATCTAGTATATCGATATCTTGATTGCATTCGGAAGCTCCACAATGGAAGTCCTGCTGCCACATACGAGTTCTAGCCGCTATCATTGCAAGGACATGAGTGACCGCGCATATCTGAGCCAAGACCATGCAATAAATTATACCCGGAGCAAATTTTCGATTCTGAGTGTGCGTATTGTTGTTTGGACTCGTGTTGCTCAATTTTGTCGCGACTTGTGTACAGTTGGCCCGGGTTTGGGCACTCTTTGGCTGCCTTACTGGTGAGGTGTTCAGCCATGCGTGCTTCCTTCTCGGCACGTAGTCTATTTTGAAGCGAAAGAGTGTTAATTGTACACTCTGCAATTACTAGGGGCCTTTAAACCGCATTTTTGTTGCCTTGTTCGCTTTGAACTGACGCTGTTGCTCTGAACCACGACCTGCGCATCGAAGCAGACAGCCAAGGTGACAGTGCTGTAGGCGCCGTTGACAATAAATATAAGCTGATTTATTGACTACGGTCTTCTAACGCGAGCTCGAGGACATACATACGCCTGGCCTTGGCCTGTGCCTGAGCAAGGCGTGAGTCACGCCGTCCTCGTTAACTATAGCCCCATGTTCAGCTATCCACTGCTCTATATACTGTTGAAGAAGCTATCTACATATGCGTCTGATACCTTTTTTGCTTTCCATTCAGCGCGAATCAGTCGCGCACTTCTACCTTCCGAAGCCCCATTTCTGGCAAGACATTATGCAAGTCCAATCATTTCGTGCTAGATTAACCTTATCGCCTGTTTCGGAAATCGCACCTGCTGGGCAGAAGTGTTCTTCTTTTTATATATGAAGTAATAGCGTGCTTCACGAATGGAGTTGCTACCGCAGCACCAATTTCGGCCATCCTCGATCCAAGCTGTCACAGTTGAATTTTAGTTGAAGCCCAGCTACGACTCTGGACCTGGACTGTTTAGGTAAAATTGAACTTAAAGCAAAGTAGTGCCTTTGCATTTGACGCTTTTCAGATCTGTATGCAACACACTGTCCGGCTCGCACGAATATCGTCTGAACAGGACCCACGGTCCCCCCGTTGCGTCCACGGCATGGCTGAAGGTACCATGTGATAAATCAATGTGATACACAGTATAAAAGAACGTACTACCTGCTCTACATGCCACTGCATCTGCCTTGGTCCCGGGACTGGGCTCCAGTATCGACACGCCATGACAAAAGCAGCAGTGTGCTGCAATTTGCCTGTTATCTCGGCATAAGTCGTTGCTAACCAATAGAAATCCACATCATAGACGCTCTCCGAACTGTTTGGTTAAGTTGATCCACCTACCAGTTTGATCCTCCCGTTGAAAGAGGCACTAAAATTGGATTGCATGGAAAGATCCATCTAACAACGACTACGATACATGGATCCGTGCGGCAACAAGGGGTGACAAAAAAACCATATGTTGAAGTGGTTTCAAGAATACGACAGAATTCGCGCTGACCCTGGTTCGATTTCCGAGGGCTTGTTGCACCAACCCCTCTGTTGCATTTATCCTCGTTCCCCTATACACCGTACTTGAACAATTATCGGACGGGGCATGTGTCCGACAAACCTTATGGAAAGTCTGTCACAGATGTCGCTCAATTAGTTAAAATCCTCCATGTGCCCAGCGCTGATACATGCGCGACGAATCAGAAATCCAAAGTGCATCGAATTGGGTATCGACACTGGCCAGGACAGTCGCTTGGCGCGCTAAACAGCTCGATAACAGCCTGCAAACGCCAAGACATCAGTCTCGCTGTTCAAGCACGAAACATGAATACTCAACGAGATAAGAGGTGGCTTTCCAGCGCTCTGCGACTTATCAAGTTGGAAACGAGACTCGCCGCATTTCAAACATCTGGTTTCCGCTGTGCAGTACCCAAACATTTTTTCTCTCGTGAAACAGTTGGGCATTTCCAATGCATTCACGCCTTTCACTACATCTGGGTTCTGGACTCCTAAAGGGCTGTCTGTCTCAGCACCTGTATTCTCAGAGGAGCAGCAACTCCCAGCGCTCATTGGCCAATTTGTGTACACATCTCCTCTCTTCAGGTACGCACCCCCACACCACTAGAGTCAACTTGAAGGCAAAGAAGACAGACTTGCAAGCGTCTTGCGGTGCTTCAGAGACTTACCGCTGTCGGAGCGATTGACGATGATCCCCTGGCTCTTCTCTGTCCTAGATTATGAGTCAACTCCTGAGACGTATTCACGCTATGACAACATGAGCGCCATGGACATGTTCAAGATGTATGGAGTGTCCAAGGCAATGTATGAGGGCTTTATCAAGCCCACTCTGCTTGTAGCCCTCTTCGCACCCCCTGAAGAACTGTCGGCAGGCGCCACCATGGGCTGCCTTTACTACTATGGTACAGCTCCCATACTCCTCGAAGATACAGTCACAAACAAAGAACAAATGCATACCCCTTAATATATACTTACAGAATGATCATAAATGCGCACAAGCCTGCGTGTTCCAGCTCACGATTTTGTTAACAAGCATCACCAGGGTATCCCCCCTTCTGTTAGAGCTCTCTCCGAGTGTATCCAGATCATCCTTATGCCATCCGTACTGCATCTGATTCTGATAGAGAATGTAGCGCGAGGTAAAAGACACAGTATGGGGACGGGTGGAAGGGTGATTCCCCTGTAGCTGAGAATTTGAGTCAGTAAATTTGCACTGGTGTAGCATTGACGCTGTACGTTACGCCCAATGGTTCAGGGCTTTTGCAAGACAATAGTGCTCAACATACTATGCATACTAGGTGTTGAAACAAATGGCAGTTTGTCTCCCGGTACTTCACATCTGAGAGGGAACCTGGCAGCTGGTTTGCAATTCACCTCAGCGGCCATACTGCTTGAGGAAGTACAGACCAAAAGATCTTACGCAGTGTGAGATGAGCTCTGTGTTCGCAGCCTTGCAGCACCAGAACAGCTTTGATGTGTGCTGGTGCCGTGGCAGCGTTGCGGAGGTGCTCTTTGCACCCCTGATTGCGCACATCAAGTCTTACGGGGGCCAGATTATCGGATCGCAGCTCGTAGAGAAGATTCAACTGGATGAATCAGGGGATGCAAGCGTCGTTGTAGCAAGGTAGCCTGCTGTTCCTCCGTCCTGTGTGAAATCCTTTTCGCATTGGCCCACGAACTCTTTTGCCTTGTGCTCAGGGACGTCAAGACAGGCGAGCTTGAAGAGTACAAAGCCGATGCTGTCGTCTTTGCTGTTGGGGTGACTGGCATGCAGAAAATCATCAGAGCGAACCCAGAACTAGGCAGTAAAGACGAATTCCGTAGGATCATGAACCTGCGGGGGATAGACGTTGTGAGCACGCGGCTGTGGCTCGATAAGCGCATCAATACGCTGTATCCGGCGAATGTTCTGGCAGGGTTCGACCAGGACATGGGCTCCACTTACTTCAATCTGAATGACCTTCATGTGCGTGCTCGTATGAAAGTAGCGGAGGAGTTGTACCCGAATCACCCTTTGGTTGTGTCAACAATGCTGCTCGGCACTGCAGGACGAGTACGAAGACCTGGAGCAAAGCGTCATTGCTTCGGACTTCTACTATGCCAACACGATTATGCATCTCAGTGACGAGGAGATTGTGGACAAGGTGAAGAGGAACTTGGACTACTGTGAGCCTGACTTCAAGGAGGCAGAGGTGCGCACCGTGTCTACTCTCACACGCTGTGAGGCAGCTTGCGTCAGTACTATAGGCACTTCACCGTCACTTGGTACAAGATAATTCCTTTTCGCCATAACTCGTATTTTATTACCATAAGCTGCCTGTCATACAAATGTTTTCATGGCAACTTGCGTTTTCTAGCAACTTCATAACTCTTCGCGTTTGATACCTACACTCCGCGACAGGTACATCTTTGAACGCCGTGTAATCAGTAGACACAAGACTACAAGACAACGTCTGACTTGTTTCACATAAATTCACGCTCTGATTAATTGCGCTCTTCTGTTCATTTACGTTTCCAGCTCTCACGAAGCTCAAAATGAGCAGTAGCCGGCACCAGAGCAATAATCCCATGGTCTCCGCGAAAGTGTGGCTCTTGTAAAAGACCTTGTAAAAAATGTTAGCTGTCTTACAATAGAACAGCTGGCGGGCTGCTCATGGCATTAGTGCTGTGGAGCGTAGCTCGACTGGAGTACGCACACGTATATATGACAAGGAGTTCAACTCAGTCTCTAGATCCGATGCATGATAACATGGTCAGCGTGAAAGCTCGTGATGTGAATCAAGGATTACTGTCAGATTTTCTCACCCTAATGGAGAAGTGTCTAGTTATAGTTGATGTCCTCGTAACGCGCAACATCGGCAGTTTAACATCATGGTCATTAGAGTCCAGTGAGAGAATTTTTTAACTCTTCACAAACCCAGAAGTGTTCGGGTACGAGTTCAGGCGAACTGGGTGTACACTACAGTATTTCTCCTTGCAATATCCGTTGCGTATGCTTTTGCTTCCAGCCCAGCACGCATGTTGCAAACGTACTCCGGATCCTGTGTCCCCCGTTCCTTCCCGAAGAATGAAAGGCATCAACGCATGCGACTACATGTGTGGAAACCTCTGACATGAGCAAATTATTCTGAGAAAAACTGTAGTAAACCAGTGGAGATCTCCGGCTCACACATGACTTACTACCCTGGTACCGAGAACTCGCACTCTACACCATTCGCGCAGCAAAGCCTGATTTATGCGCAAGAACCCATCAAACTCGCGCAAGGATGGCCAGGACTGATGCGCGACAGCCGATACAAGTGCTCTTGAGTAGTACACATACAACAGAGATACTACAGCTGGCCTCGTTGACGCCTAGGTGACACATCTTGTGTTAGATAGACAACAACAGTCAATAGCATCACAGTTGTATCCAAAAACAGTCCACACAGGAAATCCGTCATAAAGATCCTTACACACTAACAGACCACTTGGAGAAGCATGCACTGAGCAGTCTGCACCTTTGCAAGCTAATGAATGGTACAATGTGATATGGTTTATACTTCACATCTCGGGCCTAGAGTTGCGTCACTGGATGACCAGGTTCCAATTCTGTGGTCATGCAATTCTGGGTGTGGCATGGTTAAGTAGTTGTGCGCCATAGCAATTACTGTCTTTCAGTTGTCTTTGCCTCACTATTACAAGCCCCGTTTTCAGGTGGGTTTCTTCCAAATGTTCTCAGCGTGCTCAGGCGAATAGTACTCATTACGCCCAATTTATCAAAACTAGCTGAATATCTTTTGCAAGAAACGGCTCCAAAAGAAACAACATGTCTACACTACTCTGATGGGAGTTTTGGGGTCGCTTTTTTGCACACATCAACCTAAATTTTGACATGCGTTTAGTCGACAACATTGGAACATTGGCTGTCCAATCTTTGTTGGTCGCTGTCTAACAGGTCCCTTTTCTCCCTGCAGCACAAGAACTGCGCTACAGGGGGGTATCCCATCCAAAATGGATTGATTTCAGTCTACACGAGTGGCTACAGGGGTTCTAGTCAGCGCCAGAGGTTGGTCGGCGGTTTGTTAATCCAAACTCTTGACGATTTGAAGAAAGATCGACTGCAAGGGTGTAATTGCTTGAGATTACAGAGAGTAGACTGTGTGTGTGCAGGTGGTGGACTATGCCGTCCTGCGATTTCCAAAAGCCGTCACTCACTTCTCCCCCGGCTCTTATAAGAACCGCCCCTTCCAGGCTACTTCAATCAGCAATGTTGTCATGGCAGGAGACTGGGTGAAGGGCGTAGACCACGGCGCGAATGGACTGTCTCAAGAGAGAGCTTTTGTAACTGGACTGACAGCTGCAAACCTTGTTGTTGAGCATCTCCAAGTGGGTGACCCAGCGCTCATCTTGCAGGTACCACTTCTCTAGCACTCCATGCACATGCAAACCAACAGCAACTCACTAACAATACAAATCACTTTAGAACAGTACTCACAAGGGGAATAAATCAACGAGTGTGGTCTCATTGCACGCTGCATGTGGCACAAACTGCTATGTATTTTGTTGCTGAATTCTTTCAAGTGTGATGTCATGGTGATCACTGACGAGTACGACTTGCCATTGCCTCGTGCGACAGGTGCTATTTCCATAAGAAGTTGATTAGCGATTTGTCTCACTACCCCGATGGGACAGGGCGCTGCAGACCTCGCAATTTCTGGAGTCAGCATTGTCTAGTATAACAATGCTTAGTGACTCATTGATGCTCTATCGCAGTGGCTGTGCTTCAATGTTATTGTCAGCATGGTTCCTTGCGTTGCCCAAGTCTGGTTTTAACTCGTAGTAGTGCTGAGTGCATCCAACGTGATCATGAACTTACTGTCAAGCCTACAGGGCATTCAAGGAGGTATTAGCTTGTTGTTAGTCGAGGTCATTTCCGAAGCGCTTGAAGAGCAGAAAAAAACACATGTGTAGGTTGAAAGCGTGTTTCAGTTCAACTTGGAGAGTCTAATCACACCACAATATATAGTTTTGCTTTTCATGTTCTTTCTCAGGATACAGTATGCTTACGACAGTAGCGGTAACTGCTTGACCGTGCCGAGTAATCGCGAGACTTAGTTATCGTGAAATTTTATGTATGAGTAACGTGGGTGGAGCTCTTGGGTGTGTGAGTTATCATGAAACCGAGTTATCGTAGGCCGAGTTAAACTGAACTGGCTGTATTTCGTGAAAGCTCTCGCGCAATAGGGCCATAACTACACGCTCACGCCGCCGTTTCCACCAAGCTCGTCCCCATACACTCGTTATTGGCATCTGCACTCAAAATTTCAGCTCCAAACACCCCCGGAACACCACAATCTAGAAAACCAGGTGAAAAGTTGTACATAAAAAAATGCAAGCGTAGATTCTCCTGAAAGAATCGATCAATTTGTTTTCCCCACCTAAGGCTCTACCAGTGCGGAACTAATGCCATGTGCTCGGGTTGTCGCGATGCCTTACCAGGACGACGTCCAGCATCAAGATCGACGTGCGAGGAAGACAAAATAGTGCACAAGAGGCGTAAGAAATGCTCGTCCATTCGAATGATGGCACACGCCTCACATGCTCTGCTGTCCATCACTCACCCCTGTTACTCATCGTTAGAATAAGATCGTGAATCAGGATCCCAAGTTGTGGTGTGTGGGTACCTACTGCTTCCATACCTTCACCGCGTCCCTGCCCCGAACGAGCCGGTTGCAAGCAGTTTCCTCGCCGAAAATAGACCTCCTCGGTGAGCAAGGGGTCAAATTTTACTGCCTGGGTCCAAATTTTTAAGTTTAAGCGAGCGAAGAAGCAGAACTTGATGCTGATCCCGTTGAGTACCGTTCTCAAACAATTATCGGATGGGGCAAATATCGGACAAACCCGACTGAAAGCCTGGCACAGATCTCGCGAATTCAGTCGTATACATCAATTGGAATCTCATTTGATCTTACGTTTCCATGTTAACTTATAGGCGGCCGCTGGTTCCGCGCCTGTTGTTAGCTCAGATTCGTTTTTTTCAGTCAAACCAAGGTGTTGCTGCGCTAACCATATTAAAGTTAGGGTTTTTTTATCAAATGTCACGAGCTTATCATAAACTCGATAATAACATGGGTTTCGAGGGTTTGCACAGAGATTTTCATCGTGCCAGTGCACTTTTACTGGCGTGTCGATACTGGGTCTCGCCCCAAAGTGCCGGAGAACAGCGTACGACCTTCCAAGCCTTTAGTGACCTTTTAAAATCAAATTATGGCATAAATAGTAGCTCAAGCTCCCTGAATTACGCCGTGAGGGCATCAAGTCGGGAGTTGTGAAGTTTAAGGCGGGAGCAAGTCAGTCAAGAGAAAAGGACCGCTCGGTTAGCGAATAAATGTCTTCGAGAGATATCTAGCCGTGATGAGACAGCGGAGGTACCTCCTGGGCTACCAGAAATAAGAGGGGCTAGCGGGGCTTCCACAAGACAAGCGACGACT
>JAULKQ010000799.1:0-17896 GCA_032356285.1 Smithsoniella earleae
TTCCTACTCGCACTCGCACATTCCGCTAATTCATGAATCAACTTCTCTGCGGGTTTGCCTAACCTACCGTACGATTCGAGAGATGCCGTAGTAAATTCAAACCTTCGCCGGATTTGTGACGCACGTTACGGTCAATAATTGATTCAGTCTCGCTGTATCTGAAGCGAACTGCACGTGTAAAAAAAAGTTTGGCAGAAACTCAAACAGGAGCCTTGATCACCGCAGTTGCTTCAGGATATTGGTCATGAAATCCATCGCTTCCAAAACTCGTCGATTAGAGCCTTTAAAACCCTTGCAACTTGAACTATATGAAAATTGCGTGCCCGAACTGGACGAAATGAACTCGTTTTGGCCAGTTCGCAACGGCTCCAAAACTCAGCGTTACGCGTTACAAGGTTAATTTTTCTCGCCGCTAGAGCCTGGCACAACGCATTACACGGCGAAGGCTTGTATTGACTTCGGTACTAAACCGCGACATTGTGACACCTTTTCCCCCCTTTTCCAAATGTTTTGGCGCTAAAAAAACCAAACTGCCGCTCCGTAACCCTGCACAGATCCAGCACGACTGCAGTAAATCAGCTCGGTAAAATATCTCCCGAAGACTGGACTACAGCTATGCAATTTGTTCTGACGCATAGCAACCTCATGCGAGCCAAAGCAAGGTTGCACTACATGCACAAGGAGATCAGCTTTTCTTTGGTGCTTTACCTCGGGAAATTGGCCGCTGGTTCCGGCAAGGAGATGCTTTCCGTCATGAGAAAGAACTTGGAAAATAAATAATTCTGGTCACCTAGTCGAATACTAGGCCAGACGAATCACTTGTTCTGGGTTCTAAGTACAGCCAGTTTTGGCACTTGGCCCAGGAATCAGCCCCCATTATAACCTGTTTACTTGTGTGTTTATTTACGTACTTGCAGAAGTGAAAGCCCGCAATCGCGGCGGCACCTGTCACCACAGGTGGGCAGTGCTCGGCTTCCCTGATGTGTCTACCGGCGGCATCCAGCCGCGCGCAGCGGCGCAGGCACTGCAGCAGCTCGGCCCGCGTGCGCCAATCGGAAGGGGAAGATGCTAGAATGTTCTCCAGGTGAGCTATCGCGGTGCTGTGATCACCGCGCAGGAATACTGCCTTCGCTTGCAGTCGGCGAGCATCCACCTCTGCTGAGCTGCCTTCCGCCACTGACTGAATGACTTTGACGCACTGCAAGGGTATCACCTTCTTCTGTGTCACATGATGATGCAAGACACCCAGGAAGACCATATCGATTTCTCACGTTTGATGCCGTATTCGGTTCGAGTCCGGAGTCCCGCTTGGCATGCATTTCACCACAGCTTATCGGCATCATAATGTTCTATGTTACGTGATATATATATATATATATATATATATATATATATATGACAATAACACCCCGGAAGCATCGCGCTGCTCGCCGTGAACACATGGCGAAGTAAGCACGAACAAACCTTAGCAGCGTGACGCGTAACCTGCCAGAGCCAGCGACATGAACAAGCTACCTTTTCACCGATTTCCGTCAGTTTTGGCGCCAACAAAAGCCTCCTCACCCCGCTTAATAGTGGTCACGAAAGAAACAAAACCTTGGGAACCCGTTAAGCTGCCTGGATCCGGCGACTATGCTTGCGTCGTAATGGTGTGCGTCGTAATGGTGTGCTGCACCGTCTTCCAGTAGTGCCTGGTGCACCAAGCACAGCAGGGGCCACACACCTGCTCTTCAGACGCTTCTGTATCACCGAGGCAAAAGTCCAGCCTTGCTACTTCAAGCATGAGCTCAGCAGAGTCAGGGCACGCAGAGAGGGTGTCTTTGCAGACCTGGCGTGCCTGAGCCAGCTGCTGGGCCCCACAATGAATTGCAGCTATGCGGACAGCGCAGGAGACTGCGCTCTGGCAAGCATCAGCCTGCGTGTCTTCAAACTCGTCTTTCGCAGCATGCACCAGCCTCTTCCAGAATCCCAGGGCCTCCGTCAAATTCACGAGGCCCAATGCCGGAGTGTCTTGTGGCGGCGTTTCACCTCCGATCTCCGGAGACGATTCACGCCCATGCAGTTCGCAAATCTGACCCTGCCGCTCACACAGCTGTGCACTGAGCCTCAGTTGCTCAGTGCTATCAGCCATCATGCGCTGCATGGTAGGGATATAGTCACGCTCCTGGACTACGCATCTATTTCTCACGCCTAAGAGCACCCTATGAGCTGGTTTCAAAGCGATATATGCATCGATCTGGAATATTCATCCTTGTGCAGCAGTTGGAGTTCTAGGGCCTGGTTAACGAGCACCAGTAGTCATGACCGCTGCCCAGGCAATTGATTCTCCTCCATCTAGTTACCTTGACTGTTGTAAACGCTTAAAAAACACGGTTAAAAGTATGTCAGATTTGAAACAGTTGGCTCTATGTAGTGCAGAGTTTAGCCTGTGAAGCTGGTGCTTCAGCTACAGGAGGTGGCTTCATGTCGTTGCCAGACACCTGACAAACATGAGCCGCCCAAAACACATGGAAATCAAGACATGTACTTGTTGACAGGCCTCGTTGGGCAGAATAGTTTACGGCACACAGGCTGCTATGTGTTGACACCCAGGGTGCAAGACCCACAGGCAGTGGGATGAACCTCACTTGCATTATAGAACCCAGAACATGCAACATGTGATACCAACCCAGAAGGTGTTAGCATCAATTGAGGTCCTCCATGCTCATAAAGATGACAGTAGACCTCCAGGCTACTGAGCTGAAGTAAGCAGTACACGCTGTACAGAACAGGGGACCTTAATTTTTTAGAATTGGGTAGAATATCGCCTCCATGCCCACAGGTTCATCTGAACTGGTTTTGTGCATTGAGCTAGTCTTTCAACCTCATGCAATTGATATTACTGCTTGGTTTGTCCAGTAATCGCCTGCTTTCTGAACTTGACAATGTGTGAAGAGTGAAAATAGCATGGTTTTGTAGCGTATTGATCTCAGGGCGCTTGGACAGGAGACAAATTTGGGGAAGTGCTTCAGAAGGAAGCTCTTGTACACTCCGGAGAAGCAAGCTTCACTGGATACGAACGCACTTCCAGAAGCGGTTTGCAAGCTTCGATATCAGACTGCGCGCGAGCGCAGTCGCCCACGCGCAAGTACAGGTCTATCTTTGCGAGGCGCAGGCTGGCATCTTCGGGCTGCAAACGCGCGGCTTTGGCATACTCGCCGATTGCGCGCTTGTAGTGGTGCATGGCGGCGTGCGTCCGCGCGATGCGGACGAACACGGGGCCTGGCGACGACGAGAGCTCCAGAGCATTCTGGTACATCGCCAGCGCTTTTTCGGTTTCCTGGACAACTTGAATTGTATCATGTCTTGCTGTGGTGCTAGCTCGCAGACACTGTCCCCTGTTGCAAGCGTCATGACGAGACGTGACCACACAAACTGGGATGAAAAGGACCGCCTAACTGAATCCGGTTATTATCCACGCATCACATCCGGAGCTACAAGTACATTCCTCGCGCGGAATACCGCATTCAATCTAAAGTTGCGCCATCAAGCCTTTTCGTACAGGGTAGCTGAATTAAAGTTTCTCTGCTGAGGCCACGAACCGCCTTTCGCGCGGGAATAGCGTCGTTTAGCTGAAGGTCGACGGGCGCGACTTGCGATGTGCCAGAAAGCCGCGCCTTGCACGCCGCTGGTTCAACGCCGTACAGATGGTTAAAAATAAACGCACGCCCTTTCCAATAAGGTCTTGCGAACGATGGTTTTATGCTGCTGGTACAAGACACGCGTAGTCCATGCGCGCGATCGACGAATCGTGATTTGTTCTGACAGCAGAGAATAATATCGCAATTTGCGGGAGAAGACAGCACAAATGCAACGGAGAAATAGGTGATATTCCAGGCTGTAGAGGGCTCGCTGCCTCCTAGCCTAGCGTAACAAGGCATCGCGAGCGAAGATGGGAAGGACGCTGTCGCTTGAGACGTAAGCTAGCTAGTTACGAAGTGAGTGGCGCACCTGTACATGCATGAAAGCATCGCCTGCTGCAACGTATGCGTCGAAATCCTTTCTGGAGTTGACGATGTCGAGGTGCGCCGCTATAAAGGTTCTGGTGTCCTTCCGGTACCGCAGCGATACTTCCGCGAACGCGGCTCGCGCTGCGGGGTACATGTGCGAGCTGGGAGGCACGCTGCGCAGCCGCTTTAATGCGGAAGCGACGTCGCGCTTGTTCAGGGCCATCTCGCACGACACACGCAGCACGAACACCTCTTCCGGAGTCCCGGCGAACGTATCTTCCGCCTCATGCATCAACTGAACCCCAAAGCTGGGCTCGTCCTCGCAGCGTCACCCGTCAAACATACAAACACACACACACACACGGAGCCCTAGTACTCAGCAGCCCAAAACAATTGTGCATGCGTAATATGCAAGAGGCAGGGCAAGGCACACTTCTTGAGCTTGCTTGTTTGCCCCCTCAGAAGAGCGATGCAGTGCCAGGGCATACAGGCACATTGCTTGAGCACGCTCTGTCAACGATGGTGCATGAAATGACGCGCTGGCCCTGTCGGCATCGCTCACATGGCCTTTAATCCCCGGAAGGGCATACGCAGCAGCCAAGGTGTCGCACGCCCGTTTCAGCGAATCTTGCCTCTCTGCACCGGAACTTGCAGACTGCACTCCACACAGCCCGAGTAACATGATGACCTTCTCACAAAAATAGTCACAGCTGCCAAGATATGATTCAGCAACGCTGGTACAGCTTCGATGTCCCCGAGGGATCCAGTTCTTAGTAGTTGAAGCATGCTGTAGCGGAATAGGAATAGGAATTGGGAGTGAGGGGTGAGCACCTCCGCAGTGAGCAGGAGGATATGCCCCTGTGTTGTGTGGAACGCAGGCCATGTTTTGATGCCGAAGTTGTGTATGGCGGCGGTATCGAGAGCGGCTTTGGCGGCACCGGGTCGCCCTTGGCTGATGAGTGTGCTGGCTTGCATCAGCCGGGCTTCAGCGTGGCCGGGGTGCCTTCTAACGATAGGGAGAAGCTGGTGGAATGCGGAGGCCAGATTCCCGTTAATGAAGTGGCCACGTGCGGTCAGCAGTGCGAGTGCTGGGAGCTGAGGGGCGAACTGGGAAAGATTGGAGAGAACGGAAAGACAGCAGCCTATTGATGACAGTGCTTGGGGTGCAACAAGGGCTGAAGTTTGCTGGTGCTGCATGCTGCTGTGGTGGGTATGGTGGCTCCGTGCTGGTGGAGGATGATGCAATATAGCCGGAGACATTGCTGCAGCTCGTTCCAGTGCCAGCCGACACAGCCCAACCGGCCTAGAGATGTCCAGGGCTTCGAATAGTGACAAGCGCTTTGGGAGGCCCTACACAGGGCTGTCATCTTCGCTAGCAACCAGCGTCAGATCACTATTACACCGAAAATGTTGACATGGTTAAACAGGAAAGTAATTCGAAGCGAAGAGAAGGGCAAGGCGGAAGGCTATCGCACCCGCACAACGTCCAGCTGTGCTTGGACTGCGCTGTCGATGCCTGCTTTACAAGTGTCCAGGGGCTGCGATAGGACGGCGATCAGGCCGGTTACGTATGCTGCGAAAGCTCGCTCTGTTGAGTCAGTCAACGTGTCCTCGTACGCACTGACGGTGGCGGCTGCAACCGACGGGTTTCCGAGCAGCACTTCGAGCTCAGCGGAAAGCAGGGCAGCTGAGGTTGATGTTGACGATTTACGAATGTCTCGCAGTGCTGTTTGTGCTGACTTGAGATCACCGGCAAGTATGTGGTTGTGAGCGAGCTCTTCTTGTAAACTAGCAAGTAGTACTGCGTCACCTGGGATGGCACGGCGAAGGATAGTCAGGACTTCAGACAAGATATCTCTATCTCCACAGGCCAAGCGCGATATCATTCTAGACACGCGTAGAGCTAGCTGGGTGTTGTGTGGCTGCGTGGACTTTAGGGCCGAAGACAAGTCCCTTAGATGCGCGACACACGCAGTGACGTTCCCCTCCTGGGTGAGACTATGGATCACTGCACTGACCGTTGATTGAATCGATACATGTAAAAAATGTTTGAATTGCGTCTGCTTTCCCAGTGAGGCAAAGATCACCGTGGTACAAGAACGCCACAACATTGGTTGCGTCCAGTTGCTGTAGCTGTGTCACTGTTTCCATTGCCTCTTGCCACCCGTGTACCGCCAACGCTAGGTCTGCTTTTTCCATTAGAGCTGGAGCAAACCATGGATGTTTTGCGTGTACTTCATTTATTGCGTGCAGAGCATCCGAAAGAAATCCTTGCACTTCTATTGTTCGCGCCATGCCCATCAAGCTCTGTAAACATTTAGCTTGCATTATTCTATGAATTGGTACGTTATAGCGTTGTTGTGGGTGAGCGAGTACGTACGTCAATGTGAGAATTGTCTTCGATTAGAGCGCTTTCGAATGAACGTTGTGCGTCTGCAATGGCTGTCGCCAAGTCCTGGATGTCATCTTCGCTATCGTCTGCGTTTTGTGATCTGCTGTCTACATCAATGGACGCTTGCGATAGAAGCACCCAACCGCTCAACGCCTTTGCTGATCGGTATACAGCATCGTTTCCTTCGAGAGTATCAACTTGATCAATTGTGCTCAGGCTGGCTTCGAACTCCTTGAAATGCCATTGCACAGCTGCAAGAGTGAGTAGAGCTTCATTTGAAGCTGTTGCCAAATCTGCATTGAACCTATCACGAAGCTCTTCCTCTGACTCAACGATCTGTGTTAAGTTGGGATTAGAAAGCAATGTAGCGGTGCTTGCCAAGGAGGCAATGTCATCACCAAGCAGACTACTCAGTAATGGGATGGCCTGCAAATTAGAAATCCTGGTGTTCCATATCCTCTACCTGATCACAGAACAAGGGCAAAATCAAGATCACTATTCTTGCATTTGTCACTTGCTTGAGGTATAGTTTGAACCCTCAAACTCCACTGCTTTTAGAATGCAGTTCAGGATCAAGTCAAATCAAAGCAAGTTACAAAGGCTCTCTTCAACTATCTGCTCAAATTTTACAACAATAAGCGTTGACTTCAATATTGCACCTGGTTGACTTGGCCAGTGGTGTACAAACCAAAAGCCCTCCAGAATTTCAGGAGTGTGTTTTCTGGATCCTGGCGTAATAGTATTGACGCTGCATCGGTCACTGAGTCGTTGTAGCCCTTCCTCAAGTAGTAGTGAAAGAGCGCTTGGAACATAGTAGACGATAGCATCTCGACTTTGTATGCCCCTCCGTGGTGACAACAAGGAGAGATCAGCCTGTGATAGCACACATTTAAAATAATTAGTAAGCATGTTTGATGCGCACCACCAGTTTAGGTTCTAGGAAGCTGACGCAATTTAAGGTTTGGCTGGATCATTGACTATTCAAGAATTGGATGCACCTCGAAACTCGATCAGAAGAGGTTTTACGCCTTCGTAAGAATGACGGTGTTGTTTTGCAACTGCACGATGCACCTTGTTTCGCTCGTTCAATCGTGGTTCTTATCTGTAGGCATGCCACATCTCCACTCTGTCAGCGCCAGTATGGAAAACGGCTAGAAAAGATCAAATTCATTATGTACGTTTTAAATGAGAAACATCTGCATCCAAGGTAGACCGGCACGGCAATGGGCTGAATCTTGGCCGTGTTCAAACAATCAGATGAGATGTAGACAAGCTTTTGTGCAAGCCTTTCGAAAGAATGTAAGCCGAAGCAAGTTTCAAACGAGAAGGCTTGATTACGAGCTGTCATATGTTCTAGTGTTCATTACGAAGGAGTTCGAATTTGAAGCTGCTGTTCGAATTTGAAGCTGCATGGCTAGCTCGCATCCTTGTGTCATCGAGGAGAACAAATATTCTTCAGGTTATGTCAGCATGTGACACTGCGGTGGTCACCGAGAACATTGGCCTTTTGGATAGCGTGATGCCGAATGGTGGCGACTTGAACACTTTGTTACCGGTTCCCAAGGTCGGCGAGCCTTGAGCGGGCAAAACGGAGTACATTGTGTGCAGTTCACGTTAGATCCAAAATGATTACCGACATGCGGTCTCCAGCAAATCAATAAATGTACGACCGATGAGTAGCTCTGATAGGTTGATGTGACTGATGCAAAACTAATTTTTACCATACAAAATGCGTACTTGCTTTTAAAAACACCGATTCCAGCAGTACTGCACCATCATGAGCCCAAACACGGGCCAACGTGTGCTTGGCAAGGTTACATTGACTATTGAGTACTATGAAAGAACCTATTGCACAGATCTCATGACAGCACATGTGTGCCTTACCATGCCATATAGAAAACTAAAAGTCCAAGTGCCTCAAACAGTGCAGGATGATTATTCCACTCGAATGAGATCCGTGTGGCATCACACTGCGGAGAAATTCGCGTCACCAGATATGATGATGCCTACAATGACTCCAAACAGACCCAGTGCTGTAGCAAAAATTTCAATTACAAGGATCTTGACAAACAAGCTGCTGTTTTGAGCATCAGCAAGTGAGCAGGCGCTTCCAACGATACCGACGCAGATTCTGCACACACACTGCGAGTGGCACACTTCGTTTCAAGATGTGAAAGTTGTATTCACTTAACATGCCTGGCATTAAACCAAGGTTGGAGCACTCAGAACTGTATGGCTTGAGATGAAAGAAAAAAGACAAGTTCTCGTCTGACTGATTACAGAAAGAAATCGACCAAAAAATCAACTCTTGCTATCAGAGGAAAGTAATCACGCTGACTTGAAACAACCTGCAAGGTCACAATGAGACGGAACGAACTAAATTGTTGAAAAGGGAGTGCTATAGTCGTACCCACAAGCAAGATTTGCAAAGCCCGTAGTAAGACCTGCAGCGAGAAGTGAGTAACCCGAGTAAATAACTCCATGTGGAAAGGTTCCATCTTCTCCAGGTGGAACATCCTTGAGTTTTGTTTGCAGAATAATGGTGACAATTACACCGTAAATAGCTGCAGCTTCGCAGAAAATAACACTGCACTGGTGCATATTATGTTACCAAGACGTACGTACAACTCCGTAGAAGATTCGTAACTCCTGTAATTCGCTCAAATAACTGTAAAGCTATTGATAGATAGCGTTCTGGCCCCCAGGGAGAACGTACCTGATCAGGTTTTTGGAGGTGATATGCGGGACGCGAATAGCTGCACCAAGCAAACTGCTTCCCGTAAGGAAGATACCCCTACAGCCTCTCACCAAGTCATGAACGCTGTGTTTTACACATAGCCAATGTATGAGCAGCACAGTTACGTTTTACCGATCTAATGATCAATAGCGCAGGTTGTCACATTATTTACACAATGAACACGATATTTGACGCACCATGCTGCTCCTAGGACAGACATACTGATAGAGATATACATCCCTAGACTTGCCCAGAAATAAGGCGATACAGCGCGGAATATAGCCTTGATATACTCCCAGTCCAGAGCTTTCTCGTGGTCACCAACCCGTAAAAAAAACCAGGTTGCTGTAATCATGTACGGAATGAGCCCATAGGTTGTCAGATTGTTATGCCATTGGTCTGCTCGCCCCATCTTCAGCTGTGCCCCGTACTAGCGTCAAAGAACACAACTAAAACGAGGACACTAGCGATGATAGATAAAACGTAATTACGTTAATCTAGTGTCGATCCTTTCCGACATTGCCCCAACTTTTTTCTTTCTCGGACTTAGCACCGCAATCTGTGCCCTCGAAGTAACCTGTCCTGGAGTTGCCCTCACGCCCGCGGAGTCATGCATGCGGAGTTTTCCCAACTTTGGCCAGCGGAAGCACATCAGCTCCATACATTCACCCACGGAAGTACGGAAAGATCCGGGAAACTACTGATTAGATACACTAATGAAAGTCTGGTTTTTCATTAACATGTGTTTGTCAGTGCATCAAGTCGTTTTGTAATCTTCTGGGAAACCTCACAGAGAACCGCGCCACTCTGACGATGATTAGCCAAACTCGATGTTTGAAATATCTTTCATGCCTTTTTCTTCTTCGATGTAGAACGAATCATGTCGCAAGGGTTTCGTAGCTCGCCTTTGGTGCAAAGCTCTGGCAGTTCACAAGGCGCTACGCGAGGCGAGCATTCTTGTCGAGTTTTATCTGGGACCGGGAAATCGGCTGCTGATTCCCATTAATACATCGCGCCCACTCCATGAAAATTCTCTCCATTGATTGAATCTGTATGTCAAAACGAATGGATCTGTATGATATACTCCCGCATCTGGAAAGGGTAAACCATCGTCTCAGCATTGGCTTCAGGACTTATCTAGACCTTGGCCCTCTGGAGCATGTTCTGGAGCACAAGTGTTATCTCGGTATGAAGCGGGGCGCCGCACGTGTCCAGTCATACCGAACATGTACTACCTGTGGCAATTTTCTAATTTTTCCGCAGTGAACGAGCGGCCGCAGTATCGGAATTTCATATCACTCTGGCCGAAGTGATTGTAGATTTCTGGAACTACCAAGATGAGGAGAATGCGAAGAGCGCCGGAATTCAGGGAAAGCTGGAAGAAGTCCCTCCCATCATGCTCAGCGAGGAACAGCGTCTTCAATACCCAACGCTGCTCGACAGCTCCGCAATTGGCAACAATGGGATGACTTCAAGGCATCCAGTTCAGGCACAAGAGCGCTCAACGTTCGAACTAGACGTCCCCGAGCAGCACCACATTCATGGTACAGACATGCGTTGTCCTATCTTTCCACTTTAGACAAGCGTGTCAAGCTCGGAAATGCACTTGATACTAGATGAGCTCTGATTGAGACCATCTGTCACTGATTTAGGACATCGTGGACAGGATCATATATTTCGGCATGCACTTATAACCAGCACTCCGAGCACGGAAAGCATAGTCTCAAAGCACAGTTGCAAAGCTTTTTTAGGCGCTGAAGAACTGAGCTTCAGGAATTCTTTATCATCTCATGGAACCTCGCAAATATCTGATGCGTCGGAGAATCTGTCTGAGGGGTTAACTGGTTGGGATGCAGCTGGCGTGTTTCGTGCACATGAAACATCGATTGGTTGTTTTGATAAAAGTAATCTGGTTCATTTAAGTAAGTGTCATCAACCTGGTCATGGGTACGTGGGTGGTGCAGATGTACTGGCAAGCACAAGTAGGGCTCCTGGACAGCTCTCCGAAGCAAGTACTAGTGCACCTCAAGTGCAAGATTCATCTAGTTTGACCAAGAAGATCAGTCGTCAGCACAGAAGATGGGAGGGTTTGGGTTCAGGTTCAAGTGCCAGGACTGGCAAACATGCCATACATCCCCATTTCGGTGGAGGACCATGTTCAACAAAGCTGACATATAGATCAATTTCACCCGATAAACAGAAGGGAAGCAAGTCTGTTCAGAAGTTCATGTACAACAATGCCACAATGCCTGTACAAAGTAGATGCTCAAACTCTGGCCACCACATTGGATCGAGTCATCCATCCATAGCTACTCCACCTCAACAAAGTCACTCCAAAAGAAATCGTCGTTGGGTGATAAGAAAACTGTAGCACACGACACTCAGTACCTTCCAAAATCCACACCTCAGCAAGTCAGGCTTTCACTTGATGTTGTGAGCAGTGCATACAATGATGACTAGTGTGATGCTATCATGTCCTCATTGTATGCGATTCTTCAACTTAGCGAATGAGAATGTACCTTGAAGATTGGCCATATTCTTAAATCCAAGAATCTAACATTATGTGAACAGAATTGAACCAGTATTTGTTATTGTCCATGTCACAGTGTAGAATTAGCATTCATGAATCTGCACTGCAGTTCAAGTGAGACCAGTTGCAATCCGACTCATCTAAGCAACTTCTTCGATTTCTAAACAGCTCGTAAGCGTTAATTCCAGAATTTGACATCTCTGATAATAGACAACTTTGATTTCTCTGCAATCGTATAATGGGCATGACACAGACCACAACAAGCCTCAACAGCACACTGATGGAGCTGTGGCTCAGCTCACAGAACTCTCCAGCAATGGCCCGGCAGCTGGTTGACAGGCAAATAGATGACCCAGACACACCCCAGGTTCACCTGCCTCATCGGTCGGACGGCTGGGGTATCCCAAGTCTCCTCACTCAAGACGGTCCCACATATCACACAGCTTTCATTGTAGCAGCTGCCCCACCCAGCCTGGCTATGTCATGTGGCTGGGTGCAATTCTACTCACTGTCAGTAGCCTGGATGAATATCCACCCACCAAATACAGCTGGAAGATGCATGACACAAACTTCAAGATCGCACTGAGATTCGTGCTCGGTGCCACATTAGGAGCTACAGAGAGCTGGGCAACCACCATGCTGTTTCTTGTTATTGGATGAACAGCTCTGTCATGGAACTGAAAGAGCAGCGCTTAAGGAGAGTCAGTTTGTGTTTAGTGGAATTCCGGGTAACAGGTTTCTCTTCCAGGGGGTTTATGGATATCTAGCACAAATGATCAGCCAAGGGTTCCAGCAAGGGGCACAATCCCCTTAATGTGATTAGACATACTCGAAACTTCATTTGAGTCTCTTGTATGTTTGTTCCTGTGGTGCATGAAATCGCCTTGACTGTGTGCTACTCAGAAACACTTAAGTTAGGGCTACCTTTGCATTTCTTGACGGCCATTATCACCAGAACATAAACAAGAACTAGAATGAGTTTCAGGGTAATTTAGACATCTCATTCTTTATATATGCTTCTTTTCCTGCAATCTAACTGGCTCTGAATGCCGACAAGCTTCTCATGATCACCTTTCACATTTGACCCATCTGCTCCGTAATCATTCATCTCGTAAGATTTACAGGGCCTTATTGTAGCAGTTTCTTCAGAAAGCATTGAGACTAAAGTCAAATCATATCAAGCGTTTGTTTGTTAAAGAAACAGCGGAAAATGGGATGTTAACACTGCGTATCAGCTGTCATAGCATTGTTATCCTTCTCTTTTGTGTCAATAATTCCATTGTCGTACTGGTCGTATTGACTCATGGAATTGCTCTGATCACGTGGATGACTAGATGTGCAAATGATGCAAGTGCCATGTTGTTCACCGTGTGTTTGAAACTGTGTCTCCTGTTAACGCGGGCACCCCAGAAATCCCGAAGTAATGCATGGTTGACCAGGCTTGCTTGCTACTGTTTACACGCATGAAGGGTACTTGAGATTCGATTGTAAGTGTAGCCGTAATTCTTACAAGTATTTATCAATCTTTCGCGGGAATTCAATCAAGCTGTGTACTATTATCTCAAGATAGTAATACTATTTCTGTTAATTTTAATGACATGCATGGGCATTGACCGCTCTTTCCGCGCTCGTTCGTACAACTTCATGTTTAAATAATGGAAAGCCTCGTAATGTGCATTGCAGATAAATCGGTGTCAGGTGACTGTAACAAGGTAAGCCAATAGCGAGCACCCGCCTCAACACGGCTGGATATTTGGTCATCTGGTTCTGCACGTTCTTATGCTTGCCAGTGGCTTGCCCACGACTACCTGCGTATTCATTGTCAGTACTCTAACTTTGTCAATCAATTTTCAATTCAGGGAATCTCAGGCAGCAGATACACCGTGAAGACTCGTTGTGTGATCTTTCAGGCAGCATGCATAACGTCGGCATTCCCTCGTCTGGATCGCTGTGGGGCGATATACAAGAACGGCCAAAATTGGAGCTGTATTTAACAAATTCATCACTTCAGATCTAAAGTCCTGACAAGCTTGCTTTAGATGTCGAGAATTGAGGAAACTCAAAGAATGCCAGCTTGTGTTTCCTACGATACTCCTTTTGTCTGCAGTATACACCGAGCATGAGCCTAGCTGTCAGTTTATCTGTTGCACTAATACAAATATGTCTTGTTTTGAGTTCCAGCGCTCGAAGTCACCACTCTATGTGGCACCAGGAATATGTAGGGCACGTCAGAGATGCTGTTGTACTGCATAGCTCAGACAGTGCCATTCTGCTCACTGATGCAGAGGTAGTGCATGTTGACACCCGGACTAGAACAATTGGGTGGCGAAAGGAAATCGATGTAAAAAAAATTGGCGTTGTAGAGTCAAGCGATCGAATAGTCACTGCATCGACAGATTATCATTCTGGCTGGTCTCTCTCAGCAGGACAATTACTCTGGAATGTTCCAAGTAGTAATGCTGCACATACCGTTTTTTGCGAAGATGGTGGTCTATGGGCGCTGCTTGAAGGCACCACAATGAGCGGATACTCCATGGTTGACGGTACTACACTTTGGTCTGGCGAGTTGCAAGATTCCTGGACATCTATCGATTCACACTGCGGCGACAAAAAGATCACTGTTTCCTGGATTCAAGACAAAAGTCCACACAATATCAGGACTTTACAATTGAATGCCGTGAGCGGTGATATACTTACGCACATAGCACAGCCACTATCTATGAAAGCTCCATCCATAGCAGCTGTCACGAACGAAGCTACATTCATCAAGGGGGAAGATGGTCAAATTTGCGTTTTGAATTACAAGGCGGAGTCTACGTCGTGTGTAAGCATCCCGGGCGGAGCTGTACACAACGGAAACCAAGTCTTAGATGGAGAGGTCCTCGTTCGGGCTGCAAAGGCGTCAGCGCTTATTCACACGAATAGTGCCTCTGAAATTGTCAGTGTCACGTCGCAGTCAGGGCTGGATGCAGTTGTGGGGTCTCTACCACCCGCTGCAACACTCTCCAACGTTTTCGGCTATGGTGTTCAGCCTGCAGTTGCAGCAGTTCGTCATAATCTCGAAACGGGAGTAGATATATTCGATGTTATCAGTATTGAAGACGGGGCTGTTCTTGGGTCGTATAACGCTGCGGGACTTCCAACATCCGAATTGCCACTGGCAACATCATCACCTTCAATCTGGGTTTCAGCCAAGGAAAGCGCGTCCGAAGTATCTACGCGGTGTGTGCCCTAACACTTAACGAGTTGAATCCGTCATGGTTTTCACGTTCGACTTGTTCAAAGGGTGCTCTAGAGCTCTGCTTTTCACCTGTACTCGGGCAGCATAAAACCGCACATCTAACAAACGGTGTTTGCAGATTCCTGATCCAAGGCTCCCGTGATACCCTCATGTTGTTCGAGCAAGGTCAGATGCAGTGGTCGAGCAACGAAGCACTAGCCTCGACAAGCGAAGTTCTGATGATGCAACACCCCTCTACTGTATGTGATCAAGCATCCAAGAACCAGGTAAAGCAAGAGACTTCGCACGCAGCTGAAGAGCCCAGCTGTCAGAAAGACAAGCTCGTCGTGGTTTCGACGAAAGTCGGACGCCTGTTTGCGCTCAAGTCTAACAATGGCGAAGTGTTGTGGTCCAAAGAGGCGCTGCCAGAGCCTGGATGGAGGCTAAATGGGCTCTTTGAGCTGAAGTTCAACGAGAAATTGACAGTAAGTTTTCCTTTCATGGGAGTCATACAATCTGTAGGTCCCAGCTGCTTCTAACTGTAGCTCGATGAACAGGTGGCATACTTGGAGACTTCAGAATCTCAGTCAAGAATAACAGTGCTCGGCGCAGCATCTGGGATCTCTGCCGGCAGTGAAACCCTCCCCTGCCCTGTCACACATGTCGAAGAATTCCAGAACAAGGCTGATGTTACTATAGCATTGCTGCTCGCATGTGTAGCTTCCCAGCCCCAGGCGTTTGTCTTCTCAGCTGAGCAGTATGTTGTAGACACAGACATCAGCCTTTGGTCCGTTGATAAGTCATCAGGTATGAAGACTGCCCCGGTTGCATCACTATCAAATCATCAGGTCAGCAAGGATACTCCATTCCATGAACATGTCTTTATCACAGGCTTACAGCTACGAAACAATCTACCCAATCACAACAGCGGTTGTTACTTGTAGTCTGATTTGTCGCAGTCGAATCTGCCTAATCAGAATTCAAGATGGGGCTGTGAAGCACCCAAAACCAGGCCTCATCGTGATGAGTAAACAGGCATTAGTGAAGAGCAGTTGTGGGAGATGATTTCTTTGGTGTAATGTGTTTGCCTCAAGTTTCTGATTCTCGGGTTATTAAGCAAGATAGGGACAGTGAAGCATTCACACCCCGGGGTGAAAATACTCAAAAATGTTGTCTTCCAGATGTGTGTGAGATGTTTACAATGTGCAAGCACACCTGCTATGTCAGTATGATTTATGAGCTAAGGGGCTGTCAGCAGCATGGTGAAAGTTTCTAGCTTTCGCTCAGGGTTAGTTTGTCCTTTGGGTTGCCTCAAGGCTGTGCCATAAGAAGAGTGAGTTTTGACTTCTTCAATGCACAGCCTGTAACCTACTGTGGCCTAGCAGCAAGCCTACTGGTGAAATTGTATTGTAATGTGCGATATTATTGTCGTTTGTGGCCAAGCAGGGGCATTAGCTGTGGGCTGTCGTGCATCCCTGATAGTGGAGACCTTGTGCGGGAGAGCTGAGTTCTTTTCCCTGCAGCAGAGCAGCTTAAGATGCATTCGGTTTTTAGCGAAAGAGAATAAAGTATGCTTAAATATATATATGGTCACCGTAGTGAAACCCAACTAGCCTTAGATCAGTAGACCGATCCGATCCCTGATTATCCCTGTGGCTCTCCTATAAATAGGAGCCGACGCAAGCTTGAATTGACAGCCGCTTTGCCCTGGTAACCACTCATGCAGATTAGTATCTACCTTCAGTTCTATGTCCTAATCGAATAATTTACTCCAAAGTTGTAGCCTTTAAGATTGAAGTGTAGTGCTTTGGCTGTTAAGGTTGCTAAGGCTGGTCATTTCATCATTATCTTGTATCATAGCTTCACTGGTCTGAGTTTACAGTTTGAGATACAATTGGTTGCTTCGCGCGAAGGAGTACAGCACACTTGAATTAAACACCGTAGCGAAGCCTGAATAGCCAAAGAACAGGAGTCCTATCTGTACACAACTCCCGTTGCACTCATGTGAATAGGAGCCGACTGAAAGCCGAATGCTGTAGCTCGAGGTCTGGCCTATTGGTACGGTTTTACCAAAGGGATTTTCGTTTTAACTCCGATTTTCTGCGATGCAATGTCTTGGGACGACTTATGACGTACGTGCAGCCTGACGCTATCTCGCCCTGGCCCGTTCACTGGACAGCCCCTGGTGCCGGACAGGTGGAATTTCTCCAATTGCATCGTTGGATTTCAGGCGTGTTCTGCTCAAAGTAATCTAGAAGTTGTGTTTTCATCGCGTTACATTAAATCGGGATAAAATACTGGATCAGGCGCGACAGCTCGGCAATTTAATTTTGAAGTTCGATGGCAGCCCTATGCTCCCACGTTTGGACAATCGTACACGTACCATTCGACAGTGCGGATATCATTCACGAGGTACTCTTTTGACTATTTCATCGTCTCTGAGGATGTACACTGCCAGGTTTTATCCTCTGCTTCAGGTTGGTGCAGACCCACCAGCTCGGGCGAGTGTTGCTTCTTTGCTTTGGAGTTTTGAAACGCTTTGGAGTTATTCAGCCACAGCGCACCTCAAACGCCGAAATTTCATTTCATATCACAAAGGAAGATACAATCGCTGCCATCACCGCCCAGCAAAGGCTTGCAACAGTTCAAAACGAGCTGGACACGAAAGTTTCGAAGCAACGCTGTAGAATAAAAAAACAGTTCCTGTGGAAGACCTCATTACAAGCTACATGTCTTAAGAGCGTGATAGTAAAGCTTCGGCCACAATATTCAGACAAAACAGATGTGTCTGGTGTGCTGTTGTCCGCCTCGTTATCTCGACAGCGTTGCGAGCCACATTCTCACGCCCTAGCCAACACAACACGCTCAGCAAGGCACAATTACTGGAGTAAACCCGTAAGAATCGTTTCAGATGATTTGATGATTCGTTTGCATACGAGGAAGCTTTCTATTGCATGGGAATAAAATCCGTCCGGGAGATGGCCAGGGCGAGATAGAAGTCCAACCTGATGCATGGCTACGCTGCTTG